>PVJO010001133.1:0-187427 GCA_004026905.1 Hystrix cristata
GTTTTGTTCATAAATTTTTTTCCTACCCCTATGTCTTCAAGGGTTCTTCCTATTCTATTCTCTAGTAAATTTAATGTTTCTGTTTTAATGTTTAGATCTTTGATCCACTTTGATTTGAGTTTAGTATATGGTGAGAGACATATATCTAGTTTTAATTTTCGACATGTGGTTAGCCAATTTTTCCAGCACCATTTGTTAATAGAATATGGATTCTAAGTTGTTTGCATCCTTACTAATCTTTTTCATCCTAGCTTAGGCAAGAATATTCCTTCCTGATTCTAACCTACATTTGGATATCGTGTGGTGCCAGTTCGTGACTTAAGGAAGTTACTGTTAAGGAAAGGTGGCTCTGTAAGAGAGGCTGTATCCTGGCTAGCAGGGAAAGAAAATTACTGGTGACTACATCTGGGGCAGGGGGGTGACAGGAGCAAAATGCAGCTTACGGATGTACTCACTGTCCTCTTGTTTTCAAATACGTGAAGCCCTTTTAAGGAAACTAAGAATGGTAACGGGGGCACCCTTGTGTGAGTGTGTGTTTTACACAGACCGGGTTCCTAAGCTAATTTCTCGAGAGAGTTTCTCAGAATTTCTCAAAATTTTGCTTGTTGGCAAAATAGTCAGCCATTAATAATTTTTATAAAAATTGTGGGGCTCTGATGGCAGTTTGAAGTTCTGTGATAGGGAAATCGTGGTTTGTTAATCGTGACTCAGTTTACACACCCCAAGCACTGCTAAGAGAATGTGTGCGTGTGCTTCCACAAGAGTCGTTCTTTAAAAGACTTCAGAGAAGAATGTCTTTTTTTTTTTTTTTTTTTTTTTTTTTTTTGGTGCTGGTGATTGAACTCAGAGTCCTGTGTGTAGAAGGCAAGCACGCTAACCACTGAACTAAATCCCCAACCCCTAAAGAAGAATTTCTGCTGGGCTCATAAGCACCAAACCCGTGCTGAGCGGTTTGCTGCCATTCCAACCGCAGAGGCCGCCATGGTGAGGATGACGCCATCCTGGGCTGGCAGGGCGGTGCCAGCAGGACCTGCTCCTCGCTGGTGTTGAGTGCGGCAGCCACTTACGCTTCCGCCACAGGGTGACGCTGCCTTGCGCCAGGGGACGCGTCTGGTTGCCTGGCTGGATGTCACCTGAACCCCTATCTCAGGCTGCGGGAATTACACAATTGCAGCTGGACTCTGAACATCAATCTTAAATAATTTCATGGAAAAGGACAAACTTATTGTCAGTAAACTTTACCATGAGCCCATCTGCAGTACTCCTATTTCTGAAACAGTAAGTGACCTGTCGCCAGGTACCCCGCTTGGGTTATTAGTTGGCACTAAAGTAACATAAATTTTTTCTTTTTTCTTTTTTTTTTTTTTTTTTGGTGCTGGGGATCGAACTCAGGGCCTTGTGCTTGTGAGGCAAACACTCTAACCACTGAGCCAAATCCCCAGCCTGAAGTAACATAAATTAATCGGCATTTTGTAGTGTGAATTAGACAAAAAGTTCATGGAGTTCAGTTGGACTGTTGTTTTTCATATGAATCATGATAACTTTTCTAGAGATTTAAGCACAAACACAGGGGTGATCAAAATGTATGGTGAATTCCAATTTCTTGTGGCAGCAGGAGACACAGTTGTTCAGATGAATTCAGCTTCAGAGGTGTTATGATGTGGAGAGATGTACATATTAAGATGATCAAATACAGTAACTCCTTAGCCTTATCTCTTCCCATTCTAATAGATTGATTAAAACATACAGTGAATAAATTTTAAAAATTTATTACAATAAAAGACACATTGCCATTAATGACTTTCAGAATACTCCCCCTTGCTTCAAACACACTTATCCCATCATTCTTGCCACTTTCTGAAGCAACTCTGGTGTCCTTTATCGTGAGTGTCTTGATAAGGTCTGATCAAAAAGATGGTGAATGCTGCTGTTTCTGAATGCCATCCAGGGGAAAGACAGTATCTAAAATCATGATGCTGTGTCTGCATCCACCTTATTCACCAAATCTAGCACGATGTGATTTCAGTTCTTTCCCAAAATCAAAATGACCATGACAGGGAAAGGTTTTGATCAGTTCAGGACATTAAGGAAGCTGTGACAGTACAACTGAAGGACTCCAGAGTTGCTGCAGAAAGGGGCAAGGATGTGGGCCAAGTGTGTTTGAAGCAAGGGAGGATTCCCAGGGGAATTCATGGTAATGTGTCCTTTATTAAATTTTAACAATATTTAAACGTTCACCATATTTTTCAGTAATACCTCGTACATACTGTCTAAAAGGTATAATGGCGTTCTTCAGCTTAATTCATTTGATGTTTATTGAGCGTCTGTAATGAGCTCTGCCCTATACTAGGTGAATTTCTCTGATGTATGCTATAGCTCTTGTTTCTTTCAGCAGTAGTTGTCGAGCAAAACCATATCATTTTTGCTGATTGACGTTTACTTTCAGCCTGCATTGAGAGTACCGTTGATTTCATGGCAGGAACAGGGAGAAGTTAAAGGAAGTAAATATGGAGTGTTGGTACCAGCTGGCCTAGCCATAACTCCACAAGCGGCACGTGAGCGTGTTAGGTGTGTGGGTGTGTGTGTCACTAGGACGCGTGTTCCTGCTTTCTGCTCATGCCGATTTCCTCCTCTTCTCAGGAGAGAAGCACCTAGGAGAACTTGGGGGCTCAGTTGCACACAGCCCCAGTAGCAGGCCAGCCCGAGCCTCCCAGTTGTCAGGTCTCTGTGTGGGATCAGCTGTGCGTGCACCAGCCCCAGAGATGGAGAGGCCTTCATTTTAAAGGCCAGCCACAACCCCCAGTGTGTTTCCAAGGGAAAGGAGAGGCCTAACAATACGATCTCCATGGGGGGACATTGACGCGGCAGCACCCTGCCAAGGAGAGTCTGGTGGGAAGTCCGATGCTTATTAAGAGAGCTATCCTGATCGGGTGCTTTCCTCGCTTCCTTAGGACAGTGCTGGTGAACCCATAGCACCCACTCTGCCGCAGGCTGTTTGTATCTTTGAAAGCTCTAAAAGGTTCGCCATCATGCCTTAGAGGAAGGGAACTTGGCTTTCCCTGGTCATCTCGCACTTGGCACTGGGTAGATGTTTAATACCAGAAACTGCTCAGTAGGTGAATAAACTTCTCTGCCTTTACTTGATTGCCTCTTTCTTCATTCTGATCCTTCCCTTCTCTCTTGCCTTCTTTTTTTCATTTATGACTTCTGCAATTCTTGACTCTTTTTTTTTTTTTCTCTTTTGGTGCTGGGGATTGAACTCAGGTCCTTGGCTTGCTAGGCAGGCACTTTACCACTTGAGCTAAATCCCCAACCCCTGTTGACTCTTTTTATGGACTAGTCTCTGTTGCGGTGTGTAAGCTCCTGGCCTATGACGACTGGAGTATCTGCATCCCACTTCCCTGGTGACCAGGAATGGGCATGGAGTGTAGCAGCCAAGCACAGGCTGCAGATTTACGAAATTACCCAGTAAGAACCAAAATCCCTCAAGCAGGATCAAGTCTGTAAATCCAAAATGTTGAAATTATTTAGATGAATATAGCTCAAGTATAATTTTACATATTAGAAAAATTACTATAAAAAAATCATTAGCCACCACAAGGGTCTTGCTTTCCCAGTGTTTGACCTGAAGATTTTCTTTATTTGAATTAGCCAAGTTAATGTGTTTCCATTCATTGCTACATAATTATTTCAGATAATAGAATGTTGGGTTTTGTTTTCTCCAATATCAATGAAGGTACCATCGGATACAACCAGCGAAACAGAATCGATACTCTCATGTATCTACTAGCATATCCACAGAAACCCATGGTTAAAACAAAAACCATCGAGCTGATAGACTTCGAGAAGCTGCCGGCAGGGCAGAACGCGACGGTTGCTGTCATGAGCTACAGTGGATATGACATTGAGGATGCTCTGGTTTTAAACAAGGCCTCTTTGGACAGAGGTGAGTGGGTCTCCAAGGTTCTAACCAATGCCGAAAAGGCTTTTTGCTAATCAGGTCATAGCGGTTGGTTCATTTCAAAATCACTTGATATCAGAACATTAAGTCACAAGTGATTTGAATGTCCTAATGTACTAACAGGAGGCAGTTACATTTTGGTGCTGGCCTTTGCTTGTTTGCTTTGAATGTTATTTTGAGATAATGCATCGAATGTGCTACAGGATCTTTTCTTCTTTGGAAAGAGAAAAAAACAAGAATTTATTTATTTCTGGTAGGAATTACAATGTATGAGATAGATTTTTAAATATATCTAGTAAGTTATGCAACACAGACCTGTTTGAGAAAGCAGTAGCAACAGTCAGATGGAAAGATTGTTACTTTATTGTACTCCTCAATGCCATAATCTGGTGCACTTTTTCAAAATGAAATAACAAGAGTTCAGAGCATGCCCAGACAAACCCTGACTTGTAGTCCTTGCGCTCTTCCTTCTCCACTTCCTAACAGTTGCTCCTACAGGTCCCCACATCCTATGTGTCAGTGCTCCCCGACCTGTGGCCCAGCCTCCTGTCTGCTGCTGTCCCTCCATCCTCTCTGTCACAGCCACTCTGCCTTCCCTTCCCTCTCGCTAGTTGCTAGGCACCCATAATAGTACTCCTAGCCATGTGTCATTGGCCTTAATTTTGGCTGCACTTAATTTATGCCCCTTTTTTTCCTCCAAATGACAACAGCCAGGCTTTAAAACTAGATGTTTTCCTTTCTGATTAACTGGTAATATTTATGTGGAAATCCGAGGACTTCGTGATGTCCCTCAGAAACTCCATGACACAACTGGATGATCTGCGTTTGCTGTCCCCTTGCTGTTAGGCTACCACCTGTAGCTTGTAACTGAGCATTATAAATTGAGCATTCGCACTCAGCAGAAAGTCCTCCTCAGTTTCGTTCAATTCAGATTCATACTGCACTCGGCATGTTGTGGATAGTGACAGTTCCAGCTCCTGCGGTGTCCCCAAGCCTGCTGCTCCCTGAGCCGAGTCTGTGACAGCCATGCGCCGTCCACCAAGAGCTACAGTGACTGATGAGGACAGGCTTGAAGATGTGCAAATGTCTTCATCCCGCAGCTAGTTGTAGGAATCTGGTTCTTCACACAGTCGTCTTCAAATTTAAAAAATCACAGAGGACACAGGATCGATGTAGCTTGTACCTCACTGATTTTCTAAACTCACATTTCGGGTTTCCTGAAGGGGCTCCTGGGCGAAGGGTTTCACAGCTGCACAGCTGTCTCCTGAGTGGCAGCAACATCCAGCCTGAGCCAGTTTGCTATTCAGATGAGCTCTGACGTGCTGAGTGTGTGCCAGAGACTGGAGAGGTGCAGTGTAGACAAGCTGCCTGGCCAAGGAGTGAGGAAAGAAGTGCAGGCGCAGACTACTGGAAGGGTAGCTGTGGTTGAAGGAATGACTTCGGGTAACTACCACTGATTTACTTTGTTTTGGGAGATTCAGTGTTTGAGTCTTTGGCCTCTCCAAAGTTTTCTTGTGTGCACTGTGCTTAAGTTTTTAACACATTCCTGTGGGCTTGAACCATTGACAGTCCGTGCATGACTGTCCCATCAGTGGTACTGACTGTCACACCCCGCAGGTTGTACCACCCGATGGGACAGTCATGCATGTACCACTGGTGGTTCAGAGTTGCCTGGCAGCAAGACATAGAATTAAGGCCTCATCCACCTTGAACGTGTTAATGTTGTTCTGAGGGTTTTTCCCTCATTCACTAGACAGATGCAGCCTAAAACTGCAATGAAAGTTAGCTTATCTCAAGGGCAGTTGTGCCGTCTCTCCGTTGAAGTCATCTGGCTGAGCCTTCTTTTCATTCTGTTCTCTAGAGAGAAATGATTATCTTGTTGCTTTGCTCGCCTGTTTTCTTGGTTTTGGGGGTCACTCATAAATGCCACCATCAGAGAAAGCTTTCCAGGGAAGTGAACAGAAGTTGTGCACTGGAAGGACACGCACCAGGCATCCTGGCTTGAGGACTCGCCCAGTTCTCAGCCCTGCTGCCCATGTCCTGGGTGACCAAGAGGGACCCCCAGGTGGCATCTGAGGCCCTCTCCACTTCTGATATTCTGTGCCTCTGTGCTCAGAAAGACCACAGTGCCACTCAGTTTCTCTGCCCTTCCCCAGACACATCGAGGCAGATGCCGTGCCAGAAACTGGAGACTCCTGTGCTGGTGTGGACAGCACTTAGGGAGGAGTCCTAGGCCAGTGCTTCATGTTACCAGATTGTTTTGTACCGATCTCAGATGATCCTTATGTAGAGTAGTTTGGGAGTTTTTGAAAGGGTGAGGTGGGTGGATTGTTGAACAGCACAAATCCCTGTTTTCTCATAATTCTGTATTCCTGGTCATTCTGACCCATTTTGGTTTCATTGTAGGCTTTGGGCGGTGCCTTGTATATAAAAATGCTAAATGCACATTGAAGAGATACACCAATCAGACTTTTGACAAAGTGATGGGGCCCATGTTAGATGCCGCTACCAGGAAACCCATCTGGCGCCATGAAATTTTGGATGCAGATGGTATTTGTTCTCCAGGTAAGGGCTTTGAAAAATGAATTTCAGTGTATACTTTTTGAAATTATGAATGTTCTTCAACAATATTTCTGGATATTTGGTAAACAGGCTAACAACCACTATCTAGACTCAACCATTGTGGTCATTTCCTGTGAATACCCTTCCAGTCTAGTTTTCTGCGCTATAGGTTTCCACCCAGCAATAATCCACTCAAATTATAGTTTTGGGTCACAGAGAACCCACTTTAAAGAAATGAAGTGGATAAAGTCCTGTCCTTCCATCTGCACTGGCATTTCTCTACTTATAAGCATTTTCCTTGCAGACTACTATAGAATATCCTTCCCTGACAAGCACAGTTCCATGGCAGCTGTGAATTTGTGGTGGATTTGTGGTACAGCACACAGCTCTGCCCCCGAGGGTCCTGTAGGCTGGTGCAGGAAGCTGACGATGATCAGGATCACAGAAGTGTCAAATTATAAGCAGCCCAAGGGTCCATGCATAATGTGGGAAGAGGATTTGTCTAGTTAGGAAGACCAGCGAAGGCTTCCCCGGGAAGTGAACTGAAATCTGAAGTATGGGAAGAGTCGGCTCCTGCAAAAGGGTAGGGTATGTTCTGCGCAGCAAGACTGGCTTGTGCAGATGTCCTGAAGCTGAAGGACTTCTGAGAAGGCCAGTGCAGCTCAAAGGAAGGAGCATGGGATGGGGCAAACACAGGTCTGGAGGAAGGAAGGGAGAAGCGTGCGACAGCACTGGGCAAGCTGCAGCCAGGCCAGTGCAGTGACAGGGTCACTTGACAGCAGTGTGCAGAAAGGGCGAGGAGGGTCGAGAGAGCCCAGGTGAGCTCTCCTGGGCAGACCCTGCACCATGGCACTAGCTCGTCCTGGTTGGTACCTGGGTGCCCACCTCCCCCTCCCTTCTGCTGTTGCTTCTCAGAGAATTGGGTGCGCTCTCTCTCTCTCTCTCTCTCTCTCTCTTCCCCCCCCCCTCTCCCACTCTCTCAGCGCTGGTCAGTTTGGCTTGGGAGACAGGTGCTGGTGCAGCACCGTCAGAGCCGATCTTCAGGTTCACCATGAAGACTTGCGAAGCAAACATGGGAGTAGTCATGGGTGGCGACTTGGTACTGGTTGGAAAGCTGTGAATAAACAATGACCAACAGCTGTTCTGACATCCTGAGATCTGAAATTGCTTTTGACTGAGGCAGCACTTCTCTTGATAATATCTCCCGTATCAGTTTCTTAGTTTTAATCACTCCACGATCTAATCCATAATTTTTTTTAAATGGCTATGAAGTTACGTGTGAACCCTTTGAATTCTGGTTCCCACTGTGTAAACTCATATCTTTCTTCAGTGGCTGAAGTGTGTGGACCAAGTCTAACTACATGATTTATGCCCCAGCAGTCTTTGTGTTCTACACAGATGAAACAATACGTCTAACACTCTGCCTGTCCTTAGGTGAGAAAGTGGAAAACAAACAAGTGCTTGTGAACAAGTCCATGCCCACTGTGACTCAGATTCCACTGGAAGGAAGCAGCGTGGCCCAGCAGCCACAGTACAAAGATGTACCCATAACGTAGGTACGGGCGTGCCTGGGAAGACACGTGAGAGGGCAGGGAGCTTGTGAGGGAGGCCCTGCCAGGCTGAGGAAGTAGAACTAGCAATTGGAATGCTGTTATTTTCATGAATGCAGCCCCGCATAGAACCTGGATCTGGGCCATGCAACCACAGACCTTGCAGCCTGCGCGAGGCATGGACCCATAGGCCAGGGGCTGCGGGTGTGGGTGGAAGGGACAGTGAGATGAAGGGCACAGGCATCATCAGGTGGGTTTGGAGGATCTGTGCGGCTGGCCACTGCTGCGGGGGTGTGGAGAGTTGGGAATTCATTCTGTAGAGTGACGTGATCAGATTTGTGTCTTAAGAAATTCAAACGCACTGGCCAGTATGACATTGCCAGCTGGAGACTGGTGGTGGTGTGTGTTACTTCGTGTGACCCTTTTTTCTCCTCTGTGCAATGAAAGAGCTGGAGTATTAGTCTATAAACTTCCTCTCAGCTCTGACATATGGTAAAATAGGAAATGTAGTGAGATGAGCCACCAGTGGGAATAACCACTCTGATGTAGAAGCCACTGGAAGGGCCAGTGAGCATAGACCAGGCAGGTTGGGCAGGAGGGTCAGGGCAGCAAGCCAAGCAGGCCCCCTAGAAACCCACAGTGCACTGGGGTGTGGAGCTGACGGAAGCCTTGCCTTGCCTGAGTCACTTCTAGTGAGAAGAGACCTGCTGCAGAGAGGATGCAGCGACTGCCGAGCTCGGAGGCTCTCCCTCGGGAACGTCTCGTACTGGTCACTGCTCAGTTACCCCCACTGCTACCCTGTGAGCTGTGTCCTCTTAGTAGCTCATTAAGAAGATGAGGAAATGGGGGCTAGGGGACGTTAGGTCACCTCCTAAGGTCACACAGCCTCAAGTGGCAGAGGCAGGATTTGAACCTCTGTGGTGTCTGTCTGAGCACTCTGGAGCATTGTGCTAAAAGTGGCAGAAGTGGGGTGCTGTGGTCTTGTCTGTGGAGTGGTTGCACGCAGGAGGGTCCAGACCCGGTACCAAGCCCTGGAGCACAAGACGTGCAGTGTTGCCCTGTTGTACTGCTGAATGGCTCCCGCCTGTCCTCTCCTCCACTGCTGTCTTTAGAGAACTTGTTCTGTCCATTTCCACCCTGTTTCCTGCTGATCGCCTCCCATGGGCTTGGAAGTGTGCTCAAATATTTCTTGCTGTTAGAGGAAAAGAGTAGCTTTTCCAGGCTGCAGGTTCTTCTCTGGCTGCCGTTCTGTCCCCGTCCCTTCGCACACAGCTCCTGGGCAAGCCACCTCCATTTCTCCTTCTTCACTTTCCGTTGGCTCCCTGTGCGCTGGACCAGCCCTGCCCTGTCCTCCCCTAGAAGAGAGGGAGAGGTCGCCAAGACACCCTGTGCATTTGGGAAATCTGGGAAGTACAGGAGGCGCACGGGTGGTTGGGAGCAGACCCGCAGCAGTCCCTGTCCTGTGCGGCTCCCACCCTGCGGGGGGACAGCAGTTAGCCATCAGGAAGCGAGGCCCGAGGTGGCCGCATCACCCGACTCTGGGGACTCCTCGGTCCCATCTTGTGCACAGAGGCCTTGTCTCTTGTTCGCCTGGTACTCCAGTGCCGGGCACAGTACCCAGAATGCCTGCGCTGCCCATGACCTTCATGTGGCATGGGGCACCACCTGCAGGCCTCTCCCAACCTGCCTGTCTCCTTGCTCGTTCTCAGCTCCCCTGCTGCCTGGCTTGCAGAGGCCTCATCCTGGCCTGTGAGTCATGCACCCACTCTAAATGTGCTTGGGGAAATGTAGCCCACCCTGACTTGTTATGGATGACTGCGGGGAGACATCTGCCGGTGCTGCTCCACGCTGGTGCTCGGACGTGTTTCCAGGGCTGTCAGAGCCATCATGCTCCCCTCCACACGCTGGCACTGCAACTTCCTGCCCTTTCCTTCCTGGGGGGCAACGAGCTCCTTCCTCTCAGGGGCTAGGGCTGCAGCCCGCGAGGCCTGGCCCTTGGGAGACTGCACGTGACGTCTGCTCTGGGGAAGCCCGCAAGGGGATCTGAGAGACACAAGTTGCACTCCATGCGGCGTGTCCTTGGCTTGTCGCCTGGCCTCACCTGTGACTCAGGAGTCCCAGTACGGGATTGCCATGTGGGTGACATTATGCCGTGCCTCCCTGCTACTAAAAATACAGGGCCATAAAAGAGAAAGTGTAAATTTGAATTTAATATTTAAAATGCATGTCATTTTTCAGAGCTCAAAAAGGGAATGCCAGAACATCTTGTGATGGGATTAAATAGATGTATATGTGATAAACTCAATTGTAGTGACTTTCTCTTTGCAACAGTTACAAAGGGGCAGCAGACTCCTACATTGAGAAAGTGATGATCTCTTCCAACGCCGAGGATGCTTTCCTCATCAAAATGCTGCTGCGACAGACAAGGCGGCCGGAGATTGGAGACAAATTCAGTAGTCGTCATGGGCAAAAAGGTAAATTGAGTCATTCCTCTACTTGCTTAGAAAACTAGACTTGCTAAAGAATTAACCACATATGTGAGAAATATGCTATAACTTCCTCCTATTAAAAAATCAATATGTTTGAAAATTGTAATTGCTTTATTTCTCAGATTAACCTGTTTATATATTAGTGGCATTTATAAATACATAGTAGAACTGCTTATCTGAGCTACTTATTTTATTTGTCTTTCATTCCCTGCCCGAAGTTGTAACTATAGATACATTCTAATGTGCTAATTGAAATGTGTGTGACTGCTCAAAAATAGTAACACGTACTAGTGTTTTTTCTCATGGATGTTGTCAAGCTGTAGTATATTCTGTTGGGTCGGGCGTCAGAGGCGGTCACTCCAGAAGGTACCCGAATTACCAGCCCTTCCTTGGCAGATGGAGTTCAGGGCCTGCATGCCCAGTTAGCTGGTGGGGCTGCCGAGCCGGTGCTGGAACCCTACCCCCACCCCAGGGCACCACTTCCTCCGCCCCGTGGTGGTCTCTCCGCGAGCCTCAGCTCTCGCTGATGCTTCCTGATCAGCTGTTACCCACTTGTGGTTTGCTGTTGGAGTTTGTCTGTAAGAAACACAGCTTTCGACCCCTCCTGATCAGCCGGACCTCAGGAGGGTCTTGTTCAGCAGTTGTCTGTCATGTTGCAGAGCAGGAAGTTTGTCCTGACTTCCACCTGCTCTGAGTCCTAACAGTGAGCCGTCAGCTGAGGCTCTTGGAGTGCCGCAACAGGCCGTGTTCTTGGCATTCAGATGGGCTAACTCAGAGGGCTTCATGCGGCCCTGAGAAGGTGCTACTGATGTTATCCCCGTCTTATGGCAAGGAAACAGGCACGAGAGGTAGATAGCATGCTGAGAGCCACACAGTTTGGGGCAGAATTGATTTTTGAGCCGGATAGCTGGCTCCAGGGTCTGTGCTCTTAACTCCTTGGCCCCTGTCTGTGGAGCAGCTGGCGGTGGGCCTGGCACCTGGCTGGAGCCCTAGAGAGGCTCAGTGACCACTAGTGTTGGCTGTGTCCTTTTGACATGTGCTCTGTGCATCCCTTCTACTCCTGGGGCTTGACTCTTACTGTGGCTTCTAGATTGTCAGTGAGCGTAATATTTTCGTGTTTTTAATCCTTTGGATTAAAACTGCACGTCATGTTGCGACTGGTTTTAGGTTCATTTGCCAAGCAAGTGTATCAGATACTACGCTTGGTCAAATAAATCAACCCTTAGCTGTTATTCTGCCAATGAAACTATTTCAGATTCCAATACTATTTCATCAGCAACACTTTTAGTTTAGTTGACAGCCAGATTATTTTATTCTATCCATGTTGTTAAGGAAGAATTTGTTCAGTTCGTTAATGTAAATGTGACACCTCTAATTCACACAGTTCTCTGAGATGCTAACTCTTAATGCCGCTGAGTGTTTTCTCAGATACCTTGAGGTTCTCATGGTTTCTACTGCTAGCCAGTGAGAATAAGCTCTCTGCAGATGTTTTCTCCTTTTCTCTTGCTCTTGACAAATTCTGAGGTGCACTCCTAAGGCTTTCTGGGCTTACCTCAGCCCTGTGTACCGTCTGTCTCCCTCCACTCATTCTCTGGACCAGAGCAGAGCTTGATGTCTTACGCTCTCCACTCTGAGCAGTCTGCCCACCCCAAGGACCCCAGGCCCCCAGGCCCCCAAGTCCGGGTGCCATCCAGCACTGTGCAAAGAGTTGGGCAGGCCAGCGTGTCACTGCCATTCACGGTGTTCTGGTTCCTTCAGTTTCTTCAGGGCCAAGCCCTCTCCTTCCATTCTCCATGAGGCTGATGAAGCCTTTCTCAAGGCAGACATTTGAAAGATGCTTGGTCATGGCTGAATATCTGAAGACACTGATGAATTGAAGGTAGGGGAGGCGAGGAGGGCAGACTCTCTGCTCTTGGCAGGTTCCTTTTACTCACACCATGTGATTCCGAGTACATGGACAGGTACAGCAGTGCTGCTGGGATGAAAAGCCTCCCAGTTAGCGAGACC
Organism: Hystrix cristata; assembly: GCA_004026905.1. Classification (NCBI taxonomy): domain Eukaryota; kingdom Metazoa; phylum Chordata; class Mammalia; order Rodentia; family Hystricidae; genus Hystrix; species Hystrix cristata. Next base: position 12,570 of record PVJO010001133.1, read on the forward strand.
ACTAGGTGAAATGTCAGGCGGCCTCTCAGACTGTCAGATGATGAGCATAACATTCGTTGACAGAGCGGTTTCCAGCACACAGTGACCTGGAACAGCAGATTTCAGGGATCTGTTCACTCTGGGGGCTCTACTCATATGTCTCTGTCTGAAGCGGAGGGGTCCTCCCGGGGTTGCTGACCTTTCACTGGAGCTCAGGAGTTTGTCTTGCTCAGTTTCCTTTTCCAGATGGCTTTTAATCCAGGGGTGAAAGCCTCCTAATTAGCCCAGGGTCCCTTGGCAGTCCCTCTCTCACAGCTTCATTAGACTTCCTGAAAAGTTCGGGGAGGAAGATCGGAGCAAACAGAAGTGGGTATAGTATAAGCTTCCACAGAGTCATAGAAGGGATGGCATAGGGCTCGTAACCTGATGTGATTTATTTCTTTTTAAGTATAATTTTAATCAAATAATAAATGCACATGACTTTAAAAGATCAAACAGCACCTCAAAAAAGGTTTTTCTGTACTAAAAAATTGGCTTGTCCTCCAATTCTTTCTCCCAAAGAGAAAGAATTTTTGCCTTCATATTTCTAAATATTCTTAAACAGACATAGATTCATTCATTTGTTGTAGATGTTACCTGTCGATTTCCTATTACGACGGTTGTTTGCTGCCTCTCTCCCCAGGCACACCCTCCATGCTTCAGTTCATCACAGTTTGGGGCCCATTAACTATTTAGATTTTATTATTATGACTATATAAATAGTGTCCATTCTCAAGCTAAGTGATTATCTGAGTGCATTTCCCTTGTGATACAGCTTTCTCTTTTTCTGACTTTCATAATTTTCTAGATTTGGTTTTTGGTTTGTGGGGTTGTTTTGTTTGCTATTTTTTTGTTTTTTACTTAATTTCATCCTTACTACATTCTTCTGTACCTCCACTGACTTCTGTGTGAGCCCTAGGTGTGAGGACCCGCCCACGCGTGCTAAGAGCTCCCTGAGGAACCGTCACTCCCACCGCTCCGCATGGGGTAGCTGTTCTGTAAGAGCTCCTGTGGGGTGTCCGGAGCTGACCACCAGGGCGCCCACAGACTGGTCCTGAAGCCAGTACTGAGGGTGCTTGGTGGAGCCAGGTGGGTGCAGCTGTGTGTACCCTTATTCACTCGTGTGCCCTGGAAGTGTTTCCCCGAAAGGCTGCCAAGCATGCTGCATCTGCTCAGTAAGGCTGCCAGCACAGCACCGAGACGGGGGCTCATCTCACCTTCCGGAGCTGGAAGCCCAGAGCCAGGGCGTCGACCAGGTTGGTGTCTCCGGAGGCCTTGCTCCCCGGTCTGTGGATGGCTGCCGTCTTACTGTGTCTTCCCATGGCCTTCTCTCTGTGCACACGTCCCTAGTGTCTGTCCTTCTTCCTAAGAAGACACCAGTCATGCTGGATTAGGCTCTTCACCATGACGTGCATTAACTGTGATCACTTTCCAGAAGGCCCCGTCACCTCGTGAGTCACGGGTTTAGGTGTACTGGGGTCGGGACCGCAGTGTCGTGTCTGAGCTGTTGAGCGATAACCCGTTTCTTGGCTCTTCCTGGGGGTGTGTGTAGGGGGGTTTACTCCCTCTCTGTCCCTTCCCCCCTCTCCCAAAGCTTTTACTGTCTTTGTCCTGGAATTCTGCAATCTCACAGGCCCTTTTTTCATTCGTTGTGCTGGGAAGTCAGGCACCCTCTTATTCTGACAGTTCAGTCCTTCTGTCCTCGGGCATTTTCTTATGTATCATTTCATTAGTGACCTCCTCTCAGTGTTTTCCTGGAATCCCTTCTGATTTCCTCATCTGTCAGGTATTGGTTGGCTCTTCCAAGTTGATGATATGGTTTTCTCACCTTTTCTCACCCATTTTTCCATTTATCTCTTTTCTTTCCCTTAGGAGATTTGATCAACCTTTTTTCCCAAATTTTTGAACTTATACTTTTAATTTCTAATTTAAAATTTGAATTTATTTTCTTTTTATAGCAAGGGTGCATATTTTTTATTTTTTAATTTTAGGGGTTTTTTGTTTTTGTTTTTTCTCTTGTTCTTGATCTTCTGTGTCCTGATCAGTTTTCTCCTCCTTGATAGTTTACACAGTATAATCTGCTTCTTTGAACTCTGAGAGACACTTGGAAGACTGATGACCCTGTAGGGTGGCTGGGTGGCAAGCCCTGGATTGCTGGTGTCATTCAGGTCTTCCCGACCCCTGCCTGCGGTCGGAGTTGTGAGTGGAGGTAGAGTAGAGCTGAAGTTAATCGGCTGACCTTGGGGAGCCAGGCAGGGGCAGGGCTCTGAACCCTACTGTTCAGTGCACAGACTGCACCTAATTTCTCTGTTTGGGGATGTACCTCACCAACCCGCTGCTGTGCTTGCTGCCCTGAATCTATCACTCAGGTAGGGTAGAGGGAGAAAAAGCATTTCTTGGCAGTAGGGGTGGAGAATAGAAACTCAGGGATCTGATATTTCTTATACAACATTTACTTATACAGATACTTACTAAATATCTTCTAAGTGTCTGGGACTATTCTAGGCCTGTAGACAAAAGTGCCAGCCCAAATGGGGCTTGTAAAGAGATAATGGTACAGTACGTCCTGTGTAGAGTCTGGGGCTCCAGGAAGAGGCTGGTCCAGAGATAAAATTTGGGAATCATTTGCCTGCTGTTTATCTCCAGATTTGTAGTCTGTTTCTTTTTGCGCACTAATAATTCAGGCATTTTACTCCATGTTGTATCCTTTGACCTATCCAGTTCCAGCCACTGTTACTATTCCCGCTATCAAACATGAGGGAATCGAGCGTCACAGAGGGAAGGAGCCCACCCCAATCAGTTGAGTGTGACAGAGCCAGGATTTGAATCCAGGCATTGCTGCTCTGCCTCTGGAGAGCTACATTCCCGCAGATTTCCTCTCACCCTGGAAAAGACACGGCCTTTCTCCTGGCACTTAATCCTAATCATCCCTGCTCCCCTGCTCCCCTTTCCTTTTCTTTTCTTTTTTTTTTTTTTTTTTTTTGGTGCCAGGGATCGAATTCAGGGCCTTGTACTTGCTAAGCAAGCACTCTAACCACTGAGCTAAATCCCCAGCCCCTCCAGCTCCCCTTTTCATCGGTCCTCTGCTCACGCTTTAGTAACCTTCTCCTAAAAATTCACCATCTATCATGAATATGAACAAATCTAAAAGGTGAAATTCTGAGCCCTCAGCTTTGCCATTCTGATTCTCCTGGCTAGAAGAGGTGGGCCCGACAGAAGTGTTGGGGACAGGAGGGGCCTCCCTGCACAGCAACTCGCTTGTATGTGTCTGAAAAGCGCCAGTGACCCAGCCCTCGGGGGGGCCCGAGAGGAGCTGTGTGGCTGGGAACCTTGGATGTGGACAAGTGAAGTGGAGAACACAATCCACAGTATTAGTTCAGCTGCTGGGAACAATCACCGGATGAGCTGATCACGATTTCGTCTTGCGAGTTCTCATCACGCATGTGTCACACCAGGGTTCCGCCACGTGTGTTTCTGCTTTGGTCTGTTCACGTCCAGAGCAAGGACAGTGAGCAGCTGAACTTGGCTTTCACTATTGAAATGTGGAACAGGTCAGAAGTACTCTTCTTCCTTTCATAGCATCACTCACAGGTTGACACATGTGTCTGTTCTATGAAGCAATTTAAAGGTTCTTCTGAGTTAGCGCATCTTTCTGTATACTCCTTCCACCTCCACTTGGACCATTATACTTGCCATTCTTGGCGGTCAGAAAGTAGTATAGCCTGAAAGATCTCCTGATTCTCTTTTCTCAAGGGTCCTCTCCAACAGAGCTGTGGTTAGGCATTCCTCTGTCCATGCATAATGTATAGATTGCATTTCTGTGCCTAACGCCTCTTACAGTGTCCTCCCTAACAATTAGAGGAGACTTGAAAAATTCAGTTTCACAGAACGGGAGTATGTATCCTGCTCAAGCCTGATCACTTCAAAGGCAGCAGGACAATTAGTAGCTGAATATAGCCAATGTGAAGAGGATGCTGAGTGGCAGTGGTTACTGGCATATGTGATGAAAGAGCTCATGGAGAAGGCCGAGGATCCCAGAAGGAGTGGGACAGAGGACCTCACAGAGGAGCTGGAGCCCATGCAGCAGCAGCAGCAGCAGCAGCACATGAAGAGCAGGCTGAGTGTCGTGGTCTGAGAGGCCCGCTGCAGAAGGGAAGTGTCCCTTAGCAGCTGGACAGATGGGACAGGCCCAAGAAACAGCACCTTCGTGCTCTCAAAAGTGGAGGGGCTGAGCAGACAGCCAGGCGGTGAGGCCGGAGAAAGGGGAAAGGCCACTCCAGGGTGAGAACCCAGCCCAACTTGCCCACAGCACACTTTGCAGTTGAGGGTTCTGATACTGTCCTCTGAGGAGACGGAGGGTCTCGGGGAAGCACGTCCTTGGCTCTGCTTGTCTGGCCCAAGTCATGTTTCTCACGGCTAAGTGGCCACAAGTCCACTGCCCCAGAAGAGCTGAGGCTTTGACTGGGGGGTCTGTAGAGCCGGTCATCTCTTAGCAAGGTGCAAATATCAGGGAAGGCCAGATGATATCAGGAAGCCAAATTTGTGGATGTGTTGTGTGTGTGTTTACATGGAAGAGAAGTCTGGTTAGACCTGGTGTGAAGCTGGGGCAAGGTAGAGGGACCCTGAAGTCGTCTTCTCCTTTCCCAGGACTCTGGAGTGAAGCCACCACCTGCCTGTGTGGTTAATGCTCGATGATGTTCCAGGCAGGAAGTGGAACAGAATGTGGGTCTGGAGTGTTCTGTTTTTCCTCCTCAGATGCTTTGTGATCAGCTTTCTAGGTCGGTAAAGACACAGACATTCCCCTCAATTGCTGGTTGGAATGATGTTCTATTGAAATAGAAATCACTTACATAAATAAGTCTCTTTAACTTGTCAATTTTATGTAGAGAGAATTCATCAGGGTCAAATGTTCTTATCTTGAGCCTCGTTCTGTTTGATGGTTAGTACACTTATTGGAAGATTTCATACTCTTGTTTGGTTTTTGTTAATTCTTTAGCAAAAGTTATGTTAGTCTAAAGAATTCCCACATTAAGTTTCATTTCAGTATTAAACCAAATTATTATATTTCTAAATTTCCTCTCACTCTCTGCCATTCACAATGATGGAGGGAAAACGTGGGCTTCTTTGATGTGGAGAGAGAAAAAAAGCAATATATCACTTCCCTGAAAGAACATTTCTCAGTCTCTCATGTGAAAAAGGATTAGCACCTCCAACAAAGGTCCTGCAGATCACAGAATCGGGCAGCAATACCAAGCAGTATTCTGGAAGAGAGGGGAAACTGTATTTGAGCAGAGTGTTTGTCTGGGCAAACAGAAGCTTCGTAATAACTGCACCGCTGAGATAATGGCCTGCGCCCCGCTCCTCTCGTCTCCCCAGACCTGCAGGCCAGCTGACATGGACCCAGGTCAGCCTTTATTTAGAAGTGGAAATCTAGTCGTAGCACTTCTGCACTTAGTAGTTCAGTGTATCTGTCTCTCTTTAGCCATAAGAACCACACACATGCAGAGAGGATGATTTGAGGACTCAGCTTTGACCCCTGATATCCAAAAAAGTCTCATCTTCAGGTTACTTGCCTCCATTTCACACTAAAAAGTTATTAAGCCACCTGCTAAATTAATTAATTCAGATCTGGGTTGAATGTTTCCTAGAAGAAAACCTACCCCAACTCTGCAGCACGTTAAAGAGCCCTTGTGCAGTAACTGGAAGGGGCTGGGGAGGTAAGAAAGTATTTATTCATGTGGCCGGAAGAGCTGAGGAGGAAGTGTATTTGTTGCTTGTTTCTTCCTATACTGTTTTCCAAAATGGAAAGAAAGAAAAGATCTTGATTTAAAGTAATCATAACAACACCTTGTACTCGTGTAGCACTTGAGACTGTCTAAAATCCTCTCCGCGAGACTGGAGCTTCAAACAGTCTGGTGTCTTTGGCTCCCTGCTCTGCTTGATCCTGCTTGAATGGAAGTTTCTAAGTGGGAGGGATGGTGGGGGGACAATAGGGCTGACAGTGTGCGCCCGAGATAAGGTGTATGGTGACCAAGAAGCCCTCAGAGTTTGGGCCCAAAAAGAACTTCCAGCAACTCTTAATGTTAGAAATCAGAATCATTTTGCCCACATAGATACCTTATTGTAAGAAGGTTTTATTTAATTTGCTTTTTAACAGCAAATTTTGGTCTTTGGTAGCTAGCCTGTAACCCTCTGACCTTTCAGTAAATATCCAACCAAAGCTTTGAAATGAGGGTATTTAGTGTTTTATGGCCCAGAATAAAAATCTCCAATTCTGTTTCCAAATAATGTAGCCTCAACACATTTTATTAAGCTCTTGACACATTCAGCCGTGTGTATTTTGTAAAGTTCCTATGGTTATTGTTTTACAATAGCTGCTTCCAGAAGCATTGTAAGGGTTTCAATTAATCAGCCCTTTGTACGCTTCAGACTATGCAAATTTATCACATCAAACCATTCAACTGCTCATGGGAAAGCCGTGTAAAAACTGCTTTGTCTTCTAGCGCCTCCTCTCATTTAGAGTGATGTTTTAATAAGAAAGCTAATCAAGTTTTCTTATGCATTATTTATCTGTTAACATGTAAGGAAGAGCCGAATTAAAATTGTGTCAGCCGGGATATGGCAGAGATGTGCTAGATCTGGAAGTGATTCAATTCAACACTTTTGTCCACCCCTCCCCTCGGGATTACTTAAGGCGGTGGTGTGAAAAATAAAAGGTTAATTCGATAACTAGAATGGAGGAAGGGAAGAAAGGAGGCCCCGCCTGTGTTAGCTTTCACGTTTTGATTTAGGAATTTACATTTCTGAATGTATTAAGGCCCGTAGAGATGAGCGGATTCAGAGCACAGCGTTTCTTCACAGGGACAGATGCTGCCGTGGCCTCAGCGCCAGGCTCCTCAGCAGGAAGTGTTTCCCACTAGAGGTCCATGGCCTGGGCCTGCAAGTGATCAGGAGACGGTGTCCTGGTCCCTTTAAAACCTGGACAGCCCTCAGCAGGAGGTGAGGTGGGAGGAGAGGAGCACTCTGCTTCGAGGCCTCTCTGGCCAAGGTTGGTGCACCTGCTTCTGGTGTCTGCGCACAGAAGTCAGCTCCTGTGCTTGGCTAGTGCGCTTCCTGCTGAGAGTAATTAGGGGTCTTGTCTAATAATAATCCCTCAAGCATTAGCTCATCTCATGAGGGAAATGCTAATTATTCCCATTATGAAGACAACACTACCAAGGCTCTGCCACGCTCCCCCACCCACACCTCCTGGTAATGAAATACTTGTTAGAGGGAAGTGAAGGGCACCTGATTCCTTGCTGGCCCACCCTGCACTGGCCTATTGGCGGGGGCTCCGTGGAGTGACAACTCGGCAGGTGGCACTGCCCCAAGTTAGAACCTCCTAGCGGCCGGGCATCCTACAGGGCCCACTCCTTTGTGCGCACCTGCCCTCTTCTCACACTACGATTGTGGAGAAAAGTCAGCATCCTTTCACCCTTCCTTCAGTGGAGAGTTAACTGTGTGGAATAAATGCCCTTGTCTAACAGTTCGGTGTCTGCCAAAAGCAAAAGCAGGTGAGTTAGACTCCATTAGCGCCCTGCCAGATGTACCTTGTGTCACTTGAAGTGTCTGGAGGTGGCGAGCAGAACTCCATCGCCATGCTGGTTTCTGGGATCGGCCTGGATTACTCTGCAGAGGCCTCCTCTGCCTATCTGGAGTTGTGGCCCCACACCTCTTCCTGTCCCCGTGGCCTCTCAGTACTGGTCACCGGCTAATGGCCCCCAGCCACCAACACATAGAAGAGTATTTTTGAGCAGCTGCACTACGCTGAAGCTGCATGGGAAGCAGCTCTTGAATTAAAGATGTCATTTACTCTCTTGTCTTGCTGCAGTTCTTCCTCTTCTAGATCTTGCCTTTCCTTTTTCCTGTTCAGATGAAGGAAGTCTGGTAAACAGATCAGTACATTAAAACTAGTGCTTTCGGAAAGCCAGAAGTGACCTGAGTAAGTTAGTAACTTTATAATTAGAGATACTTTCAAGAAAATCAAATGATCCATAAGGGTCAGGGGGCTTTGACCTGTGAAAAGTGTTCTTACATGGTCTCTGGGTTGCTCTGTGAAACCGTGGAAGTAGAAATAGAAGATTGGCATAGGAGCCTGCAGCGTCTGGGGTATGACACAGTGCCAAGCCCGTGGGCCCCCTGAGTGGGGCCGCCTCTGTGGGCTTTGTAAGTTCCTCTGCTTTACAACTTGAAATTAAGATCAGTGTGGTTGGAACGATATTCTGTCTGCTCATTTCAAGACTTGATGCTCCTTATTGACTGTTTTACATTTGTTGAAAGTCCTGCAGTGTAGTCTGTGGTCCCAACGACTGCATTAAATGTCCGTTCCCGCTCCCCCCCCCCCCCCCCCCCCCCCCCCGCTTGTTAAACTGGTGTATTTGCATTTCACTGCCAGGAGGTTGTGCTGTAAACAATCCAGCGTGAACCAGAGATGAAATTTTATTTTAAAATCTGAAATGCTGTGTAAGCATGTAAGGTATGAATTGGTGGTTGTTTCCTGACAGCTCCCATTAGATATGGTTTATTTGTAGTCCATCCTCTCTTCAGGGACCCAGGAGGCTAACACACTGAGGCGTCCTGCATATCATTTCCTTCGTAAAGCCAGCATCAAGAGAAAGTGACCATAACTTTTAAGAGTTCTTAGTACTAGAACAGGTTTTGTGGTTCAGTCCCTGGGGAAAATACAGTTTTCAATTTTTCATTGGAAAACAAGAAAAGAAACCTTCCCACTGTGATTAAGTATTCAAATACTCTGAAACAGAGAAATACCTTTAAAAAGAAAGAGAAAAGAAAAGTCTGGTTCTGAGATTGAGAGCTCTCTTTTTACCCCTAATGAATTCAGTAAAATGCAAACTTCTAAAAATCATCTGTCTCATTTGAGATTTGAGATCATCAGATTCTGTCTAAATATTTTGTTTTAACTTCTAAGCTCATTATGGGCTCTTTGTGTTAACTTGTATTAAAATCTGTCAGCTATGACTGGTCTCATAAGCACAGTCAGCGGACCAGAATAAGTTAATTATTTACTTGTGTCACTAATGCTCTTCATCTAATGAAATGCACAGCTGTGTTAGATCTGCGGTTGGATGTGTAGCCCCCATTGTTCCCCGAGTCAGCAGAGGGGAGAAGCCGCGATGATGGAGAGCCCTCAGTTCTTTCTGCTGTTCTGGCTTTCTGTGTCGATTTCATGGATCTTTTATCATTCACTTTCACACAAAACAAACAACACAGGGCTGTCTGCTATGGGAACCATCTTGGCATATAAAAGGGTTTTCAGAGCCTAAAGTAATTTTAAGTTAGCGAAGATTTAATTTTTGGCTTACAGGTGCCCCTGGTAGAGCAGTTCCTATAATGGAATGAAAAAATCTGAAAGCTTCTTAAGTGTATTTTTTTTAAAACAAAGTGTCAGAAAAGGGCAGATAAGAAAACAACTCCGCTCCCAAAAAGGGGGGAGCCTGCACTAAGTATTAATAAGATTTCAAGGGAAGTTATTAGGGATTCTGACTTCAGCCAGATGAGTATTTCTTTCATTTTAGTAACACAATAAAGATGAATTTATTTGATGAAATGTGTCAAATAAGAAAACACAAAATGCAGGTCATCTCTGTGCATCCCCTCCCCCATTGTGGCTGTGTCACCACCTCCTGTCCCTCTCCCCACCTTCTGAGTTGGAGGGGGACGGTGGGCGCAGTGCAGCTTCCTCCTGCGCAGACGCCGCTGCTCCCTGTGAGCCACTGCTGACAGTGCCGCACTTTTTCCTTGGCTCTGTTTTCAAGGATAGAGCTGATTCCAAGTCGCTTCCATTAGCCAGTTATGCCCCAGGTCCGGCCCCTTGTAGGAATTGCCATTTTTAACATTTTGTTCACGGCTGGACAGTGTTGTTGTCGGTGCACGTAGATTTACAATTTGATCTCTTTCAGAGTAGATTTCCCAGTAGCTCTAAGGTTTTGTCCAATAATTTCAGTGTGGACAAGATGGATTTTTGGAGGGAAGAAGGAAGGGTCATACACTGTGCTTGATTTAAATCCTAGCACATTGTAGCTGAATTTGAAATAGAGTGAACTGAAGAATCGTTTCTGTTCCTCATGTAGAAAAGCATACGCTCTTTATAATAAACAAAACCATCTCCAACAAAATGCAGTGAAGTAACTGCATGCTCTAGAATTCTCCTCCACAAACCTAGTTACTGTCTTGTTGGCAGCCACCTAGGACCAGAATATTAATATCCAATATTAAATAGGCAGATGGCGTTCTTTTCCTTTAGACCTTTCTGTGACAAATCACACATGTAAGTGTTGGAAGTAGTTTGAGGGGCTTGGGGTGCAGCCGCGTGGCAGAGCACGTGCCGAGCACGCGCAACACCCAGGCCTTGATCCCAGCATCCCCCAGCACACAAAAGTAGAATTGAAACTGAGGAATGAGAAATGTGATAGCATTTTTTCAGTAGGTGCATGTAGTTGGTAACTCCACACACGAAAAAAGAATTTTATTTTGCTACAGTATAAGTGCCATTGTACACTAGTTTCCCAACCAAAATTATGTGGATTGTGGTTAACAATCTAAATTCTACCCTTGTGTTGCCTTCCAAGAAAAAGAAATCAGAAGAATTAAAAACTGTTCAGCAGCAAAATCCCCAACAGCTTAGCATAGTATTAAGGGAGCGATCGAGTCCAGTAAGAGAGTTGGTAGTGTGCAGACTGGGCAGTTCTCTTTTGGTTCTGTTTCCATGTTTAGAATGCCATTTCCGATTCTGGCCTTTTTCTCCAAGAATGATTTGGCATTTAGTTTTCTTGTTTATAAGTTCAATCAAAGATCACTTTTCCGATGTGCTGTAAGCTACAGGAATTAAAATTCCTTCCAGGCAGTTGAGTCTCAGCCAGGGAAGCCTGGCAAATCAGCCAAGCCACCGACACTCTGAGCCAGTAGATAGACTGTGAGCACCTTAGCCACGCACAGGTACCTCTTGTCACACACATTTGCTCGCACATCCCTGTTCAGTCAGCTCTGTTTGGTGGTCAGAGAATCTGGATTCTTTGAGTTGGGTGTAGAGCCCAGCGGCCCATGAGTTCGCTGCCGAGAAGCAGAATTACTGCTGACTTAAAGCCGGTGGGACATAGGCAGGTCCAGGGCAATCGCCACTCTTAGTCTTAGTGGCCTGGGAGGTCAGGCAGGTGGCCGACAGCACCATGTGTGTCCTGTAGTCCCGACGGTCTGCAGCGGAGCGCTTTTCTGCGAGGAGAGTCATTTTGGAATTGTTTGTCTAGTAGGACTGGAAATTGCTTTTGTTCCTCTTGATAGAAACCATGGGGAGGGTTTTAGAGCAGAGGAAACAGAGATAGTGGCAGGGAGATCCCAATTAAGTACTGTATTCTTCGCTTCTGCCGATTTGCTTTACGTGGCATGAAATCTTCTCTCCCCCAGGTGTTTGTGGCCTGATCGTCCCCCAGGAAGACATGCCATTTTGTGATTCTGGCATCTGCCCGGACATCATAATGAACCCACATGGCTTCCCATCGAGAATGACGGTCAGTTACCTTGAGCCTTTTCAGGAAGAAAGCGAGCACTTAGTTCAGAAAGAGACTGAGGCCACGGGCCCTGTGGCTGGTTTTCAGGAAGAGCCCTTTGACCCTAGCTGGACAGACAGACTCCTCTCCTCTGCAGAGGACCAGGGGCCTGGCTGCATGCTGGGGTCTCCCAAGTGATGAACTTGGCCCCCAGGAGAAGAGCCCTGTTGGGCCACATAAATCTCACTTCTGGTCGTCACCACCTGTCGGCCCTGGCTCCCTCTCTTCCTGGCTCTGTGGCCTTGGACAGGTTGTCTGACCTCTGTGCTTCACCTTCTTCATCTGGAAACTGAGGAAGTGATAGTAGCTAACTCTAGGTGTCAGAGAGGTGGAGAGGAAGCTAGAGATAAACAAGAAGCAGAATTCTTCTGCCTCAGAGGTGGTAACCCAATCTGTTTCCATGATGCAGGTGGGCAAGCTCATTGAGCTGCTGGCCGGCAAGGCGGGCGTGTTGGATGGCAGGTTCCACTATGGCACCGCATTCGGCGGGAGCAAGGTGAAGGACGTGTGTGAGGACCTGGTCCGCCATGGGTACAACTACTTAGGGAAGGACTATGTCACCTCCGGCATCACGGGGTGAGTGTGGTGGTACTGCTGTGAAGAGGGCTAGTCTCATTAGGGTGGGAGAGAAGAGCCAAACAGCAGGGTCCTTAAGGTGCAGGCTTCAAGGAGAAAGCTTTAGTGTCTTAACAACTCTGATATAAGAAAATCCAGATTTGGAAAACCGATAAATTGAGAACTATGTGTATTGGTAAGGCTACAATTTAGGAAGTAGAAAGCCCACCAGTGTGATAGCGCACACCCATAAACCCAGCACTTGGGAGGCTGAGGCAGGAAAATCACAAGTTTGAGACCAGGCTGAGCAACATAAAGATTTAATTCATCAAAATATGATTTCTGCCTTCCTTTTTTTTTTTTTTTTCTGCCTTCCTTTTAAGGAACATACCAATAGTATATATACAAAGGATTTTTTCCTTCACTGTTGAATTTCCTCTGTGTTTGTGTGATGAATATGAGATAATTGGTGCTTTAACAATACTTATAGCCTAAGGCCTAACATTTGCACTTGTTCAATAAAGCACCTAATATGTACTACAATTGAGTGTATAACAGTAAATAAAATAGACATGGCCCCTAGCTTGTAGAGCTGGCCATTTAGATTTGCTACTGGACATGAAAGATAACAGATGTAAGGTAACTTCTCAGTGGGGAACTTCTCAGCCTGAAATCCCCAGCCTTGCTGGTCTCCTGCCCCCTTGCCCTCCAGGTTACTTGTCACTGTCAGGTACAAAGCAGTGCGCTGTCCTGGTGGCTGTGCCACTGGCCGGCCCAGTGTCAGCACGGGGCCCACCCGCAGCCAGCACTCCCAGACGGTGCCACCGAAGGAGTGCAAACAGCTGCTGAGGCAGAGCTGGAGGCTGAGGAGAGGCTAGGGGCTCCTGGGAGGAGGTGGGCCTTTACCTGGCCCCAGCTACGTGGCTGGGGAGGAGCGCACAGAGTAGAGGGAGTCAGAAGAGGGCCTGGCCTGCGACGAGGGTGGAGAAGGGAAGGAGCCGGGTTGGCCAGGCAGAGGAGGACTCCACCTGTCAGCCTGTGGAAACAGATTCCTGCAATCCTGTGAATAAGAGTGGAGACGTTATTTAAAGGCTTTAGAGAATCACACTTAGGATCTTGAGCCGCGTGGAGTTCGGGACACAGCACCTGCCCTGTTCTCTGAGGTTGGAAGCCTCTTGGACACCAGGGGAACCCAGCTGGATGAGCCACACGGCTTGGTGGAAGTGCTGCAGGGACCCTGAAACACGCCCGGCCCTGTCTGCTAAAATAAGCTGCCCAGACTGTAACAATACAGATTTCTTCAGGTTCATCACACCGGAGATGATAGAGAAAAATCTCATTCCAGGAGAAGACTGATGGTCCATTTCACAAAGTGATTCAGTAAAATAGCTAAAGGTCCATCTCAAAAGATAGTTGTCACCGCTAAACCGATCCTCTCAGTCTCCACCCAGAAGTCAGGCGGTGATCAGCCAGGAAGTGTGCAGAACCACAGGATCCTGTCGGTGGAGCTTCCTAAATGTAATTGTACTGGAACCTCTGCACCCAGCCAGCCTTTCTTTCTTTGCCACTCTCTCCAGGGCCAGGTTTGAGAGGCACTGCTCAGCCTCTTAGCTCAGGATCCCACAGAGGGCTACACACACCTTCACCCAGCAGCTTTCATGCCTTGTTTGTTGTTGGGCATGGCTAGGAGAAAGGCTGCATGTGGCTTTGTCGGTGGACAGGGGAACTGTGTCAGGTTTCATGAATTCCACCAGGAGCAGCCATGCTGCAGAGGACTGGAAGCGCCCCCTGGTGGAACTGGCAAGAGCTGTGGGCTGATCACCCTTTCCATGCAACCAAGAAAACAGAAAGGTCACTCAGTTTCTGTGCGGCGCAACTGGTGCCCTCCCTATGGTGTCTCCCAGCCCTCTGGGGCTCCCAGGGCCTGGCCTGCTGGAGCCCTCGGGATGGCTGGCGAGGCTCTACATGCAGGCAAGCAGGGTCAGATGTGCGCAGCTGCCTGTCTGCCGAGCCCTCCGTGTCTTGTGCTCCTCCCCCCACCTGCTGTGGCCCGGAAGGGGCTCACCCGAAGGCTTCCATTCCCTGGTGGTTCTTGCTCCACACTGAAAAAGGGGGTTTGGGGATTTTTTCTTCTTTTGTTTTTTTTCTGTCAAAGCACCCGTGCATGCACCCTCTTTAAACTCTCACCACACTTACTCAGAAAGGCATTGAGTAAGCCGTGTCACAAACGTTTCCTGAGCCTGGTGGCATACCTGACAGGGTCACAGGTGCTAGAGTCACGATGGCAGAGGAGACAAAGGGCTGATTCTTGTGGAGTTTGCTCCTTGTGGGGAAGACGGACGACAACCAGAGAAATCATACAGAGTGCTCCAGCAGCAGTCACCTCTGAGGCGGGGAGAGGGCTCCCTTGAGAAAGGCCGGCAGGGAGGCTCTCTGAGGAACTGCGCTGTTAACAGAGCCACACACACCCTGCCGAGAACATCCTAGCAATGGCCCGGAGGCCGGGACCAGCTTCCCGCATTTGAGGGGTTGTGAAGCAGCCGCTGTTGGTGGGTAGAGTGAGCTATGAGAGAACAGGAAGTGAGTATGAGGTGGGCAGGAGCTAGATTGTGTTTGGCCTTCTGGCCATGATGGCACAACGTTCTGGCAATATAGACTGTGGGGGGGGGGGAGTTTGGTGCAGAGTAATCCCGTGTAGTGACAGACCACACATGTTGAAGGACTGCCACATGTTGTGTGGAGACTAGGCTGTTGCGGGGTAAGTGTGGGAACAGGAAGACCAGCCTGGAGTTGATCTGTGTGGACCAGGCAGGAGAGGGTGGTGGCAGGAAGGCAGGGCTGCCCTGGGCCTCCTGTTTCATACCCCGTTTAAATGCATCCTGCCTTGAGGAACCTCCTTTTACTGTAGCTCTGAAAGTCCTTCCTACCCAGCCGTAGACCCTCCATAAGCCAGGACCTACGGTGAGGGGTCCTAGGAAGGCCAGCTTGCGTGTGTTCACCCAAGCCTGTGTGCTAACCCAGCGCCGACCTTTCTTCCAGGGAGCCCTTGGAAGCATACATCTATTTCGGGCCCGTGTACTATCAGAAGCTGAAGCACATGGTGCTGGATAAGATGCATGCCCGGGCCCGCGGGCCACGTGCCGTCCTCACCAGGTAAGAGAGGAGCAGTCACGAGAATGTGTGTTGTAGTCAGGACCGCCTTGCGTGTTCCCGACACCTCGGGCAGACTCAGTAAGGTTTCTGTGTTCCCAAAATGCCGAAATGCAGGGTCTTAGGGTTTAAAAAAACTCATACATGTATGACCAATGTGAAGAACTAGCAGCCAGTTAAAAGTCATTTCTCAGGCCAAGAACAAATCTGCTGCAGACCCTGCCACCAGCCTCCAGCACAGCCGCTTCCTGTGTCCCCTTTGGTAAACATGGCACTGCTCAGAAAAGCGCATTGTGCTGATATGTGTCGGTGCCCTCAGCACCAGGGGAACACAGAAGACACACATGGTTATGCAGTAGCCGGTCTCCCGGGTTCTTCTCAGCATTGAAGCCACAGCACAAGGCACCCGCCCTTGCGCACTTATTTGAGTCTGCTGCAGGAGTGAGGGTCTGCGTGTGCAGCACAGTGTCTGTGTTTCGGTGAACTGGTAGGCCCACTGGGGAAGGGCCTGTGGCTGCAGTCAGCCCTCCAGATCCACAGGGCCACGTGCAGTCAACCAGCCACATAGCAGAGATGCTGGGGAAGAAAAACCAAATCTGTACCCAACATACACAGTGTTTTCTTGTCACATTGCCTAAACAGTACAGTGTAGCAGCTGCTCACTTATCAGTGATATGGTGATTAGAAGTCAGTCATGGGTCAGTGATAGATCTGAACAATCCCCAGCATCTCGTCCTGACTCCGTCGCTCTTTGCGTTGCTCAGCTGTGGGTGGTGAGCCTGGAGCGCACACCTCTCAGGCCACCCATCCTGGGAGAGAACAGCACGGAGAGGTATGTGTGGTAAATGGTACTTGACAGTTGTCGTACGCTTCTGCGTCGCTGGCCTAGGTATTTGCTCCACTGTACTTTTTGGTCATATTTTGCAATGTACTCTTGCTTATTAAAACACTTCCTGTGAACCATGTGTGCTGAGTGGCACTGGCAGCAGCTGCAGACATCTTAGTTACTCCAGCTCTTAATTATATCCTGGCTCTTGTGCCAGATTTAATCTTGTGTTCTGTTCATCTTGGCCCTGAGAACACGCAAACCAGGGTGTGTGCTGTCCATCCCACCCAGGTCTGGGTGAGTACACTCAGTGTCTGCAGAACAGTCAAACACTTAGGACGCGTTTCTCAAACCCTGTTGTAAGCAGCACACAACTGTGTATGGAAGATGTGCACAGGTCGTATGTGAACTTCACGCTCGCTGTTTTGTATAAGGCCCTGAGCACCCACAGGCCGAACTGTCTGCAGGTGTCCTGGAACCCACCCTGTGCCAAGGGGCTGACCAGATTAAGTTTCCAGCAGGGCATCTCTTCTCGGGGAGCACTGGACACTGTCCACAGGCATTTCTAGGCCTCACAGCTTGGGGTGTGGGGAGCGAACTCCCGCATCCTGCCTGGATGTCAGGCAGCCACAGGATAGTTCCCAGCAAGAAACTCCCAGCTCCATGTGTCTGTGGGGGATGGGATGTGGCCTGGTCTCCACATCTGTGCGCTCACATGGGCTGGGCAGGTGCTCAGCTTCTCTCAGCTTCAGTTCTGCTGGTCCGTCCAGCAGGGGTGACCATGCCCACCTGGAGTGCAGCGCCACTGCCCCATGCTGCAGGATGTGCAGGGCAAAGGAGGCAGCTGGGGTTCTTCCAGGCCCCGGGAGTGGTGTCCATGACTCAACCCTGACCGTAAACTGAGCAAAGACGCACATTTGTTGGAATAATAAATGTGCAGGAGCTTAAAGATGCCAGAAAGGAAGACCTTGAAATTCTCAAGGCAGAGGTCGCCACCGCAGTGAGACCCTACGTGGTCTGGGTGTGTTTGTTCCCTAAATTCTGTCCCCTCTTCAACTTCCTCGTCAGTCACAATATCCAAAAACCATGTCAAAGTAACACGAGTGTCAAAGCAGTTACTGCCCATGTTTTGCTTTGTGCTTTTCTGTCTTCCGTGGGAAGCTTGACTCCAGGGCATTTGTCAGACATCAGCTATCCCAAGCTTAGATTCTGCCCCATGTGTGGTGACTCCCTCACCCCACTTGGTGACCACAGGTGGATGAGTCCCTGCCAGGGGCTTCTGCCAGCAGGTAACGGAGATGCACTCGGGGATGAGGTATCCACTGTCGCATGTTCATTCAGACCTGCTCGTGAGTTGTTCTCCATAGATTTCCTTTCAGCGAGTAATCAACTTCTGTGATTTTTCCATTGTAACTTCCAACCAAGGTCGGACCAGTAATCTGAGGGGGAGTGTAATGTCAGTACTGGTGTTACGTATTAAATATATGACCGTGCTGTTTTGATTTAATAACAGTAGCCAGCGGTCTCCACCTTTTCTCCTTGGAGGCTTCTACACAGGTACACTTTGCACTTTCCCCAGAGAGACAAGGGTTTGAGCAGCCAGCCCTGTGGGTCAGATCCAGAGCCAGAAGCTCTGCGTCTGCACATGCCGAGCCTCTCTGTTAGTCTAGGAGATGATAACGCCTTTGCATAAAACCTTGTTTCAAAGGCAGCCCACTGAGGGCCGATCCCGCGACGGCGGCCTGCGCCTTGGAGAGATGGAGCGGGACTGTCTGATCGGCTACGGGGCCAGCATGCTGCTGCTGGAGAGGCTAATGATCTCCAGCGATGCCTTCGAGGTGGACGTCTGTGGCCAGTGCGGGCTGCTGGGCTACTCCGGCTGGTAAGTGGCACTGTCTGCCTCTCGGCCCCTGCCCTCGCCTCCAGAATTGCCCTGGGTCGGAACCCACAGCCTCTCCAGTCTTCCTGTGACCTGGAGCACGCCTCCCTGTCCTCGCACCCACAGCTGGTGCTCTGTGTGTGGGCTGTTGGTCTGCATACTGAGCTGCTTTCCACACCACCTGAGTTTGAGCTCCCAAGGAGTCCGGACTTGGGCTTCTTTTTTATTTAATGTTATCGCAGTACATTTTATAGACCCTGGTCCCCTGTGACGCTCCCAGCAAATGCATCATTAGGTGTTAGAATCACAACCTGCGAGGGAAACTCTCATTAGATAAACCATGCCAAGTGACCTCCTTTGTAACTGCAGACCCTGAGTCTTACAGCAGATGGTGACACACCAGGACCCAGCCCTGGAGTCCCGATCACTTGTCTCTACTACATGCTGTGTCATGGCAAATTGCTTCACACTTGGACAGGCAGGATTGTGTCTGTCTGTCAGTCATTCACTCAGCAAACATCAGTGCTGGGTCCCAGCAGCACAGTAGCAAACGAGCCTGATGCGGGGCTGCTCAGAAAGAGCTGCCTTCCAGCTTCTAGTTCCACCCGCATCATTCTGACTGCTCCTCTGGCCTGAGACTGGTGGATGCTTCCTGCAGACTAATTTCTGAGTGATGTCCTGCATCGTAGGGTGGCCAATAAGTAAATGGCACAGTCTGAATGGCTTAGAATTTCTGTGTAGTGTTGGCTCCTGTTGGTGTAGTGGCAGCACCTTTCCTGTCTGGGATGGTTCCACTCTGCCACCAAAGAACAAAGGCTCTGCATAGGGTCAGCCATGACCCCAACCCCTGGAATCCTGCAGGCAAGACAGCCCACCAAGCGCCAGCAGGTGCTGCTGGGATGGGGACAGCCCCAGTCTCATCAGGACCCTCCCCAGCTCAGCTCTTCACTGAGGTTGGTGGGCCCAGGTGAGCATTCAGTGCAGTGGGCGAGAGTGCCGGGCCCCTTCTGTCCTCCAGTCCTCCCTCTGGACAGAGCCTGGCCTCTCGCCGTCCTAAACGGCCAGTTTCTGGGTCGAATAAAGCAAAGCAAGAATCAGAACAAGGGGGCTTCTTAGAGCACAGTGTGTCCCTTGCTAGCTAAACACCCAGACCTTTGGGAAATTATTCTATGACTTCGGTGTAGAAGAGTCGATGAGTCCTGCCTTGGAGAAATGGTTTCATTGTAGACACTAACAGAGAGGTGGCCACTTGCAGTTCTTTTCATGAGGGTGTGGAGATGGGCGACATTCTTCTGCGAATAAGCCCTGCTCTTTCTTATAGCAATGAGATGGGGGTTTGTTTCAGTCCTGAGATGTCTATTCGTCTTTTGAAATGCATATTGGGCTTGCTTTTCATAGTCTGGGCTGTGTAACTAAAAAAGAAAGAAAGAAAGAAAAGAAATAGCATAATAGGAAGATGCCGGGAACCTAGTTCCACTATGCTTAAATCTTCAAATTTGGCACAGGGATTTTTAAGTAACTAGCTTTGAAAGGATGGTACAGAAGAGCCATTTCATTAAAAATAGGGGCCATGAAACTTCCGAAAGAGTTTGGTTTTCTTTTCCTGCCCCTTGCATTCCCCTCCACAGGAAGCAAGTGAGCAGTAAAGCAGACTCACATAGGCCTTGGAAAGTCCCCTCTCTGCTGGTGTCCCAGGTGAACTGAGGCCACAGGAGATCTGTATGCAGTGATTGGCGTCTCGGCACTGAGCTGTTCGCTTCCTAAGTCTTTCCTGCCTCGCTTTGGTCTTGCACGTGGATCGTCAGAGGCAGTGCTGGGTTTGAAGCTCTTGGACTGAGTGCTTTGTGTTTGAAACCCTTTGAAGGAGGACTAGATCAGGTGATGTGTTTTGAGGGTCAGTACCGTAATCAGCATTCGCTGTGTCTGGTTGTAAGCGGCCTACTTTTCCCTCGGTTGCCAGCAGAAAACATCCAAGTCCATTCCGGTGGTCTGGATGCTCTCTGGCCAGCTGCAGGGTGTAATGATGCCCCTGCCTGCCCTTGATGGGCGCCGCGTGGGAGGGAGGGAGCGAGCAGGCACGGCGGGGCCTGCTCGGGCTGGAGAAGTTGCCCTTTAATGAGCCGCACAATGGAGGCCCGGTAATTAGAGTAGTTCAGAACCTGGGGACAGGGCAGGGATGGGCGATTTACGCATTAGCCAGGCCCTGCAGTGCGGAGGTTTACACCGAGATTAATTGTTGTTCCTCAGAAGACGGAGGGCAGAAGTCACAAAAGAGAAGCCCTATTAAGACAGTTAGCTCACAGGGGCGCCACGCTGGACAGCCGCTGCTTATGTGAAGCCCTGTCACCTGTTAGCTGCCTTTGTCCTGAGCAGTCGGCTTCTGTTACTGATGTTCAGGTCAAGTTTCTACCTGTGGGAATTGTTCAGACCCGGCGTAAGGTTGTGTGTGTGTGTGTGTCTATATCATTGTCTAGAGAGAGCGCTGGAACGTTGTAAACTCTGACTCTGGGGAGATATTTAATGGTAGAGAAGATGGAAGGGCGTCCAGATCAGGAAGAGCCTGGCGTGGAGGCGTAGCGCTGTATCCTAGATAGGAGAATCTGCAGACGGCTGCCCCAGCTCAGGCCATGTCCCCTGTCTAATTAACGCGTAAGGTGGTTACTGAGTAAGTCAGAGCTACCCAGACACACTCAGGACATAACACTTTACTGCATTAAACAGCCTTTAAGACTTTTAAGAAAAGTTTATACTATTAGTATCGTCACCACACTTGCATCATTTCTGTCCACAGGCAACGTGCTCCCCAGTGTGGCCATCGTGTATGTGTCCTTCCGCGGGCCTGTCCCCTGGTCTGTCAGCGCCATACCTCCATGCTCAGCCACAGTGCTTGCTTTTCTTACCTAAAATGATAATTCTATTTTGCTGATTGTAAAAATAATCCTTGCTCATTGTGAAATTTTCAGAAGTTACAAAAAAAATAAGCTGCCATATTCCCATTACCCAGGATGACCACTGTTAACATTTTAGTGACTGTTCCTTGGTACATTTCTGATTGCCTGTAGTTCTCTAATTTTTACTTTAAAAACCATGAACCATTCAGAGATTCTAATTGCAGAAAATAAAAACAGACACGTTTTTAAAAGTCCCCCAGGACTATGCTGTTTGGCATACCTTTTCTCTCTGCACAGTGTGTCCCAGACACTGTGTGTCAGTATGGGTCTACACGGGCACATTTAGTGGCCATACAGAGTTCTTCTGTGTACACGTCCTGTCCTCACAACCAACCGTCAAGGGGCATTTGGGGAGCCGCCTGCTTTCTGCTCTCATGAACGCTGTGGCCACAAACCATCTTGTGAGGTTTTTTATCTGAAGCCCAAGAGAGACAATTTCCTTTCTCCCAGGAACCTTCTTGGTTGCAGTCGTTGATTAAAAGCTAGTGCTGTTCCCTGGCCCTTCCCGAAGGAAGATGACCTTCGTGGATGGCAAGCACACTGGTCAGGAGCCTGGTGTTGAAGCTTTGCGGGGGACGTGCACCTGCATGTGCACATGAATACACACATTCCTGGGTTTGGTTTTGCACACGGGACAGCACGTTGTAAGGACAGGAGCTTCGAGAGCTGGCAGAAATAACCACACTCGAAGAGCACCAGATCGGATGCCTCTTTCCTCCTCACTAGTCTTGTGAGCATCTTGCCTAGAGTAATACACGAGGGTGGTGGGTGCTTATCAGATACGTGGACATTGGTTGGATCTGTTGAAAACTCTTTCATCAGTGTAGAAAATCTAAGTCTAAATTTCCAATGGCTTAGATTCCTGGGGGCTCTTTCGAAACAGTTTATAGGCAGATGTTTTGCACCTTTAAGAGAAAAGTCTAAAATTACAGTAACTGATTCAAGTTGGGTGCTTTTGATCGGAGAGGGAGGTGTCTGTTCATTTTTCGTTTTGCTTCTGTGGCAGTTTCTCTCTTCCGGGTACATGTGTACATGTGTGGTAATGGGATGGATGCTCAGGAACAGAGGTGAGCCAACCTGGGAAGGGTTTGTAGAGTGGATGCCATGCCCCGTGCGAAGGTCTTTGTGTGCCGTCACCCTTGCTCTGATGCTGCCGCCTTGGATTTCAGGTGCCACTACTGCAAGTCCTCGTGCCACGTGTCCTCCCTGCGCATCCCCTATGCCTGCAAGCTGCTCTTCCAGGAGCTGCAGTCCATGAACATCATCCCCAGGCTGAAACTGTCCAAGTACAACGAGTGAGGCCGCCAGGAAGTCCAAGCCAGTGAGCAGAGGGGACCCGGATGATCTCTGCTCGGGGAGTAACTTCTCTGATTGACCGGGCAGCCTCGGTCAGGACCTCGGGCCATGGGCAGGACACCGTCCAAGTCCTGCATGGGACCTACAGGCCCCACGATGTCTTCCAGTTCGCTTGGCACTCAGTTCTCTTAACTCTTGGAGGACTTTTGTCGAGGAGGCTGCGCTGAGCCGGATGTGGAGGGGAGAGGCCGGATAAGGTGATGGCGTTTCCTATGGTGCTGTGGGGGACACAGCTTGCTAACGAGTAACCCTAACCCGTGGCCACTCAGACTCTGTGGTTCTAATCTTGGTGAAGTACAATAAATATGTTCCTGCCTCGTTAAGCAAGAAGGTCATCTCTTTTGTGGACTGTTACATTGCTACTGTTTGGAACCTCCACGATCACATCATGAAATAATATTTATTAAATATTTGAATATAATTTTATCATTTTGGATACTTCCTCGTTTCTGCTTTTTTCTTAACTGTTCTGAAGCTGGGTGAATATTCGTGCTGGTTGTTCATACAAGCCGGAGAAGCTCTGAGTAACTCTCTGGAGCCTCTTTCCCAGCCTGGCATGTCATCTTGAAAAGTTCTGTAGGTTATTAGTATGTGTTAGGCACCAACAGGAGTCAGGCTCCAGGGTCAGAGAGGCTGAGGAACAGGGTCTAACCAAGTTAGGCGCACCGCAAGCTGTGATCAGAGCCGTAGTGACCTCAGGACAGTGTATCTTGGGCCCTCCAAAGGGCAGTATCTGGGGAACTCGTTCAGAAAGCCTGGTCCAAGCAGCAGGAAGGGTGCTCACACAGGTGAGCAGGGAGGTCGAATGCTCAGATCCTCTCTACACAGTGCTCTTTCCTTCCGCCCGGCTTTGTAGTTCTTGAAATTGGTGGCATATTAAGATGGCCTGTGCATGGACTGCACAGGCGGTCATACTGTCCTCTGTGGGCGTGTAAGGGTTTCTTTCGACTCTCTCAGTCTGTGGCAACTGCACCTATCGACTCTATGGAAGGTGCTGTGCTGGCCGTGTGCAGCACATCGGGTCTGTGGGCCCCAGAGGGCCACAGGGAAGGAGGCTGGTGTGTGCTGGGTGCTGGCGCAGGTACCCCCTCATCTGTCTTTCGGTGCTGTGCACTGGACCAAGGATCAGAAGGGCAGGACACGGCCTCTGCCCAAAGCTACACAGTCCGTTGGAGGAGGCCAGGACATGCCAGCTAGTCTTAGAGCACCGGCCTAGGACCAGTGCGAAGGGCCGACCTCAACCGTGCCGCAGAGACGGGATGCTTCACAGGTGAGGATTTAGAAAGAACCCAAGGTGCCACACGGCCGAGTGGCTCCCCGGCGCCACAACACTAAAGGAATTGCAGGGCTTTCGGACCCCTGGCCTTGATTAGAGGATTTGTTTCAGTTTCTTCACATTTTTCAGTCCAAAAATGAAAATTCTCTTAAATTCAGATGCTGCCGAGTAGTCATATTACTTATGAATAGACCTCTTTTTTAGAAAACCATCCAAGGTCATTCCGACCATTTCGAGAGGAGTCTACCTACCTAACCTACGAAATTCTGAGTTTTCAAGTTCACCAGACTCAGAAAGTGTGGGATCCAGATTGAGACATCTTTAGGGGAAACACTTCTGTCAGGTTTACAAAAACCTGACAAGTACTATAAATTTCAAAAACCAGCAGGTGCTACACTGAATAGCTGTCTCTGAAAAATTAAATTTCAATTAAAAAAGAACTGTGGAGTTAGTCCTATGACAGTTTAATAATGGAGTAGCTTTTTTACAGGGCACTCACAAAGCATGTTTCCCCTCAGGGCTTTTGCTATGTTGGAAATGACACAGGGATGAAGCTAAAAAGCCACTAAAAACCCACACAGCGAGCCAGGCGTGGTGGCACAGACCTGTTGTCACAGTACTTTGGGAGACTGAGGTAGGAGGATCACAAGTTTGAGTCCACCTGGGCAACTTACCCAACACCTATCTCAAAAATTTAATGAATGAAAAGGACTGGGGGTGTAGCTTGGTATGAAGGCCCTGGCAATCAGTCAGCCAGCCCATGCCAAACCCACTAAGAGCTTGTGACCCCAACGTGAGCTTTGACGGGACAAAAGGGCTGAACCGCCAAGATCCTGTGTAGGAAGGAAGCTGAGGCCAGCGCACCCTCTCCAGGCTCCTCCTCTTTGTCAGCTCTGCTGTTGGAGCAGATCCCACGGATGGAGTAGCTTAGAGGAGAGCACGGAGGCTCAGTCCACACTGACAGTGTCAGCAGGGTTGGCGTCTCGCGAGGGCTCTTCCTGGCTGCTGTCAGCCACCTCCCTGCAGCTTCCGGTGGCCTTGGCACTCACTCGAGGAGAGTGCAAGCATGGGTGCCTCTGCTTGCCGGGACGCCTGCCCCACTCTGAGGACTACACCAACCTTGAGGGCCTCCTTAAGAAGATGAGTCTCCAGAGTTAGGGCTTCAGCAGGAATTTTGAGGAGACGCTGTTCTGTCCGTCATCCCCTCAAGGCGTGTGCCAGTCACAATGGCATGGCCTGGACTCCTGGCAGTACCACTATAGCTAAATGCACCCACAGTTCCATGCCCTGCTGTATGGCCAGCCAGTGTGTGTAAAGATGACCCCTACAGCAGTTTTTGTCACAGGCTGTTAATGGCTTAAGTATGAAGTGTCCCCTGCAGACTCCAGGACTGAGGCTGGATGCTCAAGTCATCATTGATCAGCAATATGGCCTAGACTGGATCATGAGGGCATTAACCTCACTAGTGGATTAACCCACAGATGAGCTCAGGGCTAAACAGGCTGTTGGGAAGCAGGGCTGGCTGGAGGAAGTACTTGTGGGTCATGGGGGGCATGACTTTGGAGGCTGTGACTTGTCTCTGGTACCTTCCTCTCTGTCTCTTCCCTCTCTCTCTGCTTCCTGGCTGCCAGGAGGTGAGCAGCTTTTTTCCACCAGGCCCTTCTACCATGATTTTCTGTCCCAAAGCGGCCAACCATGGACTAAAATCTCTGAAACCATGGGTCAAAATAACCTTTTCTCAGTTGTATTTGTCAGGTATTTTGTCCAGGAAAGGTGATTAATACGAAGCACCAGTTGTAAATAACCCTTCTACATTAACAACAGAATAAACTGTGACATGTCAACAGTGAAACTCTTTATAGCAACGAAAAGTGAATTACTGCTATCTACATATCATAGGTAATCTCACAAATGTAATACCAGACAAAAAAGAAGGGACGCCTGAAAGAATACCTACTGGATTGGTCTCTTTTAAATTTAAAATGGGCAGAATTGATCTGTGATATAAGAAGTCTTGAAAACAATTTCCTGTGTAGAGTGGGTGGCTGGGGACAGGGATCTAGGGTGCTGGTAATATTTTTTTGACCGGAGTGTTGGTTATAAGAGTGTGCTCATGTTATGAAAATTCATTAAGCTATGCACACTTAGGGTTTTTCACTTGTCTGAATGTATATTATGTATCAAGGCATGTTAAAATATCCACCAGGGGGCTGGGGATTTAGCTCAGTGGTTGAGCGCTTGCCTAGCAAGTGCAAAGCCCTGAGTTCAATCCCCAGCACCCAGAAAAAAAAAATCCACCAGGTAACGAGATGGTGATGAATAAGGCTCTAAATTTGTGTCATGGTCTCTTCACTTCATAGATATGTTGCCCCAAATAATAGTGAGTCACCTTTGCTCTTTGCATTTTGCCATCTCTGGAATAGAAGACTCACTGTAGCAATGCCTAGAGCTCTTTGTAAGATGAAATGAGACAATGCGTCCAAAGGGCTTAGCATACTGCCTGGCACAGAGCAGGCATTGACAAATGTCACGGTTTCCATTGATCATGACAGTCACCCTTCTGTACCCTTGACAGCGACCCTGCCAAGTTGAGATGTCTTCATCAGGTTGGAGTGAGGACAGGTGAGGCCAAGGTCCTGGTCCTGTGTAGGCAGGAGTGTCGATGGAGCAACGGCAGAAGCCACTACGTGGGAGAAATCAGAGGGCCTGCCTCCCAGGACAACCATTCACACAGACATCAAAGTGAGGCCTCTCGTCGGCACGAGAGCCCAGTGTGTTTCACGGAGCCCCCGGCATCAGGTCCCAAAATGCTTCCATGTGGAGAGAGTGGCAGAAAGGGTTTAAAAAGAAAAGAGCCCTTGATTGGGTGCTATGGAATGGGATAGTTTTCAGCTGCTTTATTTGCAGTAATGAGCCATGTGAGCACAAATACTTAGCACCAGCGGCTGGGCCTGTCCCTCCCCAGGCCTTGCAGTGAGAGAGAAGTGAATTTCAGAGACCTGTGAATAATTCCGTGGTGAAGCGGATGGTCAGAAAAGTGACTGTAAAAATAGCACCTCTTTACCATCCGTATTTACTCCATATGTGTCTTGGAAACGTGGATTTCATTTCTTAAATGAAAGTTGGAGTTTTACACCAGCACACAGGGCCAAGAGTGGTGGGAAATTAAAGTCACACTTTAAAGAAGAGTTCTAAGTGTGTGGAGTGGCAGCCTAGAAGTAGATATGTCTGTTACCCAAGCCAGGCTACCAGTCTGATTTTAGACATGGGCTCCAGGAGCAATTAAGAGACTCGCTTGGGCAAATCAAATTTGGGATCAGGGTTGAATGACCTGAGATTCACATTTGTGCTCCCAAGTCTAGCAGCTCACACCTCTGTCAGAGGGGTGCGAGCACTTCTCAAGTCCAGACAACAGCCATCATTCCATGTGTAATGAATTTTAAGTTGGGTCTGTTCCCAACCATTCCTGTGAATGGAGGCAGGGAGGGGTTTGAGCAAACTCAAACAGACTCTGGACCCCCAAATCCATTGTATTGGCTGCTGGAATGAAGTTGCACCCGTCCTGTAATATAATTTGAGTGGTGGTTTGGTGAATTTACCCCCAAATAGTGACTCCTGTGAACACTGAGGAACCTGGGCTAACAGTGCCTCATAGTTGAGGGATAGTGACAGATCTC
The DNA here is from genome assembly GCA_004026905.1 of Hystrix cristata. NCBI lineage: Eukaryota > Metazoa > Chordata > Mammalia > Rodentia > Hystricidae > Hystrix > Hystrix cristata. Next base: position 39,861 of record PVJO010001133.1, read on the forward strand.
TGGGACCACAGGGTCGCCCGCCTCAGCGGGGATGCTTGTCGGCCAGCGGTTCTCAACGCGTGGCCCCGGGGCCGACAGCCTCAGTATCTCTGAAACATGTCGGGCCCTCCCCAAACCTGTGGAGGTGGAGCCCGGCCTCCAGGAGGTTCCGGTGCTGTCAGCCATGCCGAGAGTTTAGGCTCTGTCTCCCACCTTTGGATCTTGAGGGGGACTGGAGTCCCCCCATTGGGAACTGGCTGCCTGCTTTGCTTGAAGCAGCACATCGAACTGGCCTGCCTCCTACCCCGGAGCAGGTCGTGGGAGCCCTTTCCCAGCCCGTCCTGTCCTGGAGACTCCGTACGGAGGTAGCTGGCACAGGAGCCAGTGTCGCCCGGGTGGCTCTCCTCCCACGACCTCGGCTGTGGGTTCTCCTGTGTGCTCACTGCCGACTGGTTGGTCTGACGCTGGGCCCTGAGCTCCCGCTCCCTGCTGCAGCCCCATTCCGCCCCACCTGACAGGTGCAGCCTGGCAAAGCAGCCAGTCAGCAGGAGTTCTGGGTGCAGCACGGCCTGCCCAGGGCCACGGCGGCATTGGTGCCGGGCTTTCTCCACAAGTCAGGGAGCCCAGTGCGGCTCCCTGCAGGGCCACTGACCTGTGGGCGAGGGAGAGAGAGAGCGCTGGCCGCCCGAGCTCTGTGCGGGTGAAGAGAACAGAGGCCATGCTGGAGTCTGGTGCGTGTGCAAAGGGCAGACTCCCTCCACTCTGCCACCACCCACCCCGGGAGACATAGGCTCCTGCCTGCCGTGGGCTTGCTGCGGTGAGTAAGTCAGTCAGGTGTAGCATTTGGAAAAGTGCCTGCCCTGTGCTAAACAAGGAAGATTAGCTTTCCTCTCAGTGTGTGTAAACAGCAAACTAGACCCGAGTTTTCCCCCTGAGGTCTGGCCAGTGTGCGCTGGATCTTTCTCTGCTAGGGCCGAGCTGTTAGGGTGCTCGGCAGCTCCCTGGCTCAGCTCACTAGAGACTGATCAGCGCAGGACTCCGGACACTCCCAGATAGCTCTAGGGCAGAGTTGCCCTCCGTTTCGAACCGTGGAGCCTGACAGTGTGTGTGAAAACATACATGATAAAGCAATTGAGAACAGTTTCCAAATTGTGGTTTTGCAGGTTCGTCTTTGAGAAACTGATGACTGATCTGTTTTTGGATAATTGAGTGACTACATTGACAAATGTCCACAGGAACTTATTTTATGTCTATAGTGTTATCTTCATTTTTATTTACATTTGCACTCAACTTGCTTCTCTTCTAGATCTAGCCTATTTTTTATTTTCAACAAAGACAGGCAGGTTTCTCATCTTTTACCAAACCAACCCCGAGCTTCACACCTGCCTGCTGCCTGCCACGTGGCCGTGACGCGGTGCCCAGAGGACACCCTGCCTTCCCTGAGCGGTCGGGGAGCCGCTCCTGTGCTGGCTGAGTTCCCAAGCCCCGCTCACCCCGGTTAGGGATTCCCTCTTCAAGACTCCGCCTCCGACAGGTTCACAGTCTGCGGTGGGAGACCGTGAAGGAGGGAGGCTGTTGGCGGCCTGTAGGGAGAGTGTTCTCATCACTGCAGTCAGGTCAGATGCTGCAGAAGCCAGGAGGCCAGGCTAGACCGATGGAGCGGGTGTTGCAGGCCCTTTCATTTTAAAGAAATCCAGGGGTGGCAGCATGCATACATGTGCTCCTGGGCACCCCCGACAGTGCCCGACTGCTCCGGCCGTCACTGTGCTGAGCCCGTTTGCCGTCGGATCTTGAGTACCAGCTGGGGCCAGCCGCACACTGTGGTCTGGGAGGCAGGAGCGTGCTGTGACCCCCCCCCCCCGGGAGCGGACGTCGCGGGGCCACCACCCTCCCACGTAGATGATCTCGGGCAAGTTATTTCACCACAGTTTCCTCATCTGTAGAAATAATAGTACTTCCTTTTGGAGCAAAGTGAATGAAGTACGAGCCGTATAAACGCTCGATAAGTATCAACCATCATGATTAGCTGGAGTGGCTCCCTTGAAAGCTGTGTGCCAACCTTCTATAATGTTTCTTCTCTTTTTAAATTTTCTGAATCCGCTATGTTATTATTAGTGTTTTAAGTTTTAGCTAAATGGAGTGGCCCATCATGCTGATGTGGCTGGGGTTTGATCCTGAGAGTGAGCAGCTTAAATGCGGGTTCAGAAACTCCCCAGCGTGTGCCTTTGGTGACAGTGGAGACGGGTTGCGGGCGCGGATGACTGAAGGGAAAGCCGTCTCCACGCTCGGAGCAAACCGCTTCACGTTCTTGCCTGACTCCAGCCTGTGAGCTAAGCCTCGGTGGCGAAGGAAATTCAGGACATGCGCACAGCATCGCCGCGCTGTGCATCTGCACCCCACCACCTCGTGTTTCCAGATTTTTATATGTAAATGTCTTTATTCAGCAGTGTGCCTTGAACTCAGCAGCGTTAATGTCCTCCTCACGAGAATCTGATGACTGGTATAAGAAAGAATTTGTGAATGCAGGAATCTTTGGCTCACGTGCAAAGGAAAAAGTCTCCCCTGGAAAAGCGCAGGCCTTACACATTTCGCAGACCCCCGTGTCCACAGATCCAGTCAGCGACAATTAGGCAAGTGCCGGCAGATCAGAGGCGGGGCTCACATGAAACGGGCAGCTGCGAAGATCAGATCGCCCCTTCTATCTCTGAGTTATGGGCGGCGGAGGCTGCCTCCCCCTGTGTCCGATCTGCACTGAGCTTTTCCTGCTGTGGACGGGCCCCCGGGACTTTTATGCCCCGGTTCTCACGCAGCTGAGCGAGCCCTTCTCACATGAATGAGAGGCGCCTTTGATTTTGAGTGCTCACGTCTGTTTTGTGTAAGGCGTAACTGGTGTGCCGGAATCGTTCTGTCCCTAAAGGGGTCTCGCGCCGGGTGATTGGACTCAGCCCTTCTGTGAAGTCGCTGCGCTCACTCACGGGGTGCCCGCCTTGCCCTAAATGGTCCGCATCTCGTTAAAGCTGGATCGGGAGGAAAGGCGCGCAGAGCAGGAGCTGGAGCCCTGCTGAGCCGGGCGAGCTGACCTGGGCCCTCGGAGCCTCCGGGAGCCCTGGCTTCCTGGGCGCCCACAGCGACCCCGAATCAGCGGTCCCACTTCACACATTCACTTGGCAGGGTGCGAGAGTGAGGTCTGACCCGCTGGAGGAAAGTTGGGTTTACTGAGCGCCTACTCCAGGCTGTCATCAGCCCTCCGGGCATTACTCTGTGCCCCGTTTTATTCCCTTCCGACCTGTGTTAGGCTGCCTTCATGCAGAATTCTCCATATTTTCAAGAAATGTAAAATCAACTTTGACCTCCAAACGTTTTGCATACTTCCTATCAGGTTAGATCTACAAGGTTAATGTGTCAGCCACTCTGATTATGGGGGACTTCAGACTCGCTCTTGGCGTCCGGCTCATTCACACCGCAGCTCTGTGATGTGAGTGTTACCATCTCAGCGTGCGAGGTGAAGTGACCTCACCGTATCCGGTCCCAGCCCCGGCCCCACTGTCCTCCACCTCCTTCGGAGAGCTCAGGAATGTCCCCCGAACGCAGAGCACCAGCCACGGCGCGGGACTCCCAGGCCTCTCCCGGTCTCCTTCGGCAGTGCGAAGGCTCAGAGAGCAGCAGCCTGTGAGCGAGGATGGCGCAGACTCGTGCCCGAGTCTCGCAGCAGGCCCAGGAGGACAAACAGCCCTGTTTATTTCGACCCTTTCCCAACCGCTGCCAGGGGGTTTCCTCGACCCTTTCGCTCGCCTGACTTCAGGAGCTGCAGTAATGAGCAACGTCACTTGGTGCTTGGACTCCTCAAGTTGGAAAGTCACCGATCTGTCACCACCGGGAGCCGCCCAGATTCTGTGGCCAAAGACCGCACGGGGCAGTGGCACATGTAGCGATCATACAGTGCTCGGGTGGAAAAGTGCCTCGATGCGGGAATGTCGCCTTCAGGAAAGCCCCCGACTGCTGAGACTGCTGTGCTGGGCGCCCACAGTTCTTCCCCACGGCGGGAGCCTTTCGAGAGCTGTAAAAGCACAAGTCACTGCCGGCCTCCGCAGAGCAGCACGGACGAGAGACTTACGTGCCTGTAATCCGTCCTCACACGTAACGGTCGTGAAGGCCGTGCGTCCTGTCTCACACACGGGAAGACAGACGGCGGGACCCTTCCTCACAGCACTGCAAGCTCTGCAGGTTTCAGTCTCAGGAAAAATAAGCGAGTTACCAAATGGAACGAAGGCGGGCGGATGGTGGATGGATAGAGGATAGACGAGTAGGTAGGTATATATATATACATCCATCTCCACCCAGGTGTGTCCATCTAATATCCTCGACGTAAACCAGCCAATGTTGAAAATATTTGGGAAAAAATACAGCCGTCTTTTTTTTTTTTCTTCAGCCATCTGTACTGTTACAGTTCGTGTCTAGACGTCCCCCCAACGCCTCACGAAGTTGTAGACGGGCTTTTTCAGAGGTGGCCGAATACAGAGCGTGTGATGCTGGGATGAAGGGCATGTGATTACTAAATCAGTCCACCGATTGGCCTGGCCGCGCCCTGATCCTGGCAGCCGGGATAAGACATAAGGCACAGGAAGGAGCTGCACAGGCCCCTTGCTTGCCTTGCTGCCTTCTGCCTGTCTGCCTGCCGCCTTGCCTCGCACCCAGCCGATGGTGGACTGAAACCTCTACAAATGTGAGCCAAATAAACCCTCCTTCCCTTAACCTCGGGTGTCGGGCATTTTGTCTCAGCAATGAGAGAAAAGTAACCAAGATATGTGTTAAACGTGGACAGACCTTTTCTCTTGCCATTTTTCAAAAACATTGCAGTATAACCACTATTTCTACAGCACTTGTATGAAGTGCAGTATTATAAATAATCTAACAATGTGTGGAGTATGCAGGAAGATGAGCATAAGTTACACGTAAATACTACACCATTCTCTCTAAGGGGCTTGTGAGTCAGAGGGCGTCGGCATCCACCGAGGGTCCCGGAAGGAGTCCCCTCAGTTCCAGGGGACTCCGAGCAGCCTCTCAGGCCGTAGTGACACCACCCAGGGAGGAGCCGAAGGGGCAGCTGGTATCCTGCGGCTCACTGGAGCACTGATACCCAACTCATTCATTCGTTCGTTCATTCATTTGTTCATTCAGTATTTAATGGGGGTCTTTCTGGTGCTGTGGTCCACAGAATAGGCCGATGGGGCCCTGGCCTGGCTGAATCTGGAGCCGGGGTAGGAGCGTGGGGAGCTCGGCAGGTGTTTGACGTGCTCCGGCCCAGCCCTGCTGGATGGCAAGGAGAGGCGGCCAGGGGTCAGACTGGAGGACACTGACACTGGGAAGGCAGCAGAGGAAAGAGGATGCAGCAGGCCCCATGAGGGGAGGAGGTCAGAGGAGCAGGCTGTCACTAAGGACAGTGGCCAGCAGGAGCAAAAGCTGTGCAAAGGGGAGGGGAGAGGAGACGGCCCTGAAGCTGGCAGCCTTGGGGACCTCTGTGGAGCCGCGTCCCTGGCAGGGAGTCAGACTTCCCATGGTAACTGGTGCACCAGGGTGGGAGGAGAGGGCGGAGGAGCCATGCAGACTGTTCGGGAACAGAGAGGGGGCTGAGGGCAAGAAAGCGGCCGAGGGGGTTGCTGGGCCAAGGACACTGCTGTTTTTATTTTATTAAGTGGAAAGATTGAGCAGGTTAGTGGATTTAAAGAAGAAGCCAGGAGAGAAAGCTGGGTGATGTCCTGGGGTGGGAGGACAGAATGGGGCCTGGAGGAGGAGCTGCGGGTGTGTTTGCAGCAGAGGCCAGCCTGGCTGTGAGTGAACGCCGTGGTCTTTACGATAAGGGCAGTTAGTGGGCCTAGACACGCACCTGGTGACAAGAAACAGTTAAGAGTGGGGTGAGGGAAGGAGGAGAGTAAGGGGCTTTGAAAGAGACCTTTCGTGCCTTTCTTTTTTGTTCGCTTTGTTACTTTAGTTCATTTATTTTCTTTTGTATTATTTTAATTAGTTACCTCAAGCGTGCCTTACAATATAAAATGCTATACAAAAATAAAAACAAAACAAAGTGGCCTCCCAGACTTCTTTCTATACAGTTATGCAAATGTACACATGCATGCACATGCGCACACACAATCGATTTTGAACTTTGGTTTTGATCAAAATTTAAAGTATTTACAAACTAGAGGAAATACGGTAGTAGACTCCAAGCAGCCCATCACCCAATTTCAACAACTATCAACTAGTTGCTGAGCTTGCTTCTATAATTCCACTGATTTTCCCCACCTAGATTATTTAGGAGCAAATCTTGGATTTGTAAGTAGCATTTTACCTGCAAATATTTCTTTTGCTTTCTTTCTTTTTTTTTTTTTTTTATTTAGCTTTTTTGAGACAAGGTCTCGCTCTAATTCAGCCTGGCCTTGAAGTCACTATGTAGCCCAGGCTGGCTGAAACTCCTGAAACTCAAAGTGGTCCTCCTGCCTTGGCCTCCCAAATGCTGGGATTACAGGTGTGCACCACCACACCTGGCCAAATGTTTCAATATGTACCACTAAAAGCACTGTTTTTTTTTTTTTTAAACTATAACCACAACACCATCATTATACTTAATACAGGATGAATATTTCTTATATAAAATGGTTGGAACCAAAAGTGTTTCTGATTTTGGAGTTTTTTCCAGGTCTTAGAATATTTCCATAGACTTTACTGGTTCAGCATCCCTAATCCAAAAAATCTGAAATCTGAAATTCTCCAAAATCCACATGTTTTCAGTGTCATGTCAGGCCTCAAAATGTTTTGGGTTTCAGAGCATTTTAGATTTCAGATCAGGGATGTTTAATGAACAGTAATCTCTTACTAACATCAAATACTCAGTTTGTGTTCCAATTTCTCAATTGTCACATAAATTTTTTCCTAGGCGTTTGGATTACAATCCAATTTATACTGGCTAATATGTCCTTATGAACCATCCTGTTTTCTCCTACCTACCTCTCAAGTCCTCATCTCCTCATTTTATTTGCGGTATATTGGTTGAGCAAACCGGATCATTGGTCATAGAGTTTCACAACCTGTATTGTTGATCGTATTCCTTTGCTGTAGTTTGACACATTTTTCTGGTCTCTATTTTCTGTAAGTCTGCAGTTAGGTCTAAAATCTCAATTGGATTCAAATTTGATTTTTGTGACAGTACTAATTCATAGGCATTTGTGATCTTCTGTCCGGAGGCATACACATCTTGTCCTTCAGTTTTTATTTTTATTTTTAATTGACACACAATGATTATACACACTTAGCAGTACAGAATGGCATTTCATTACATTTGCATACAATGTTTAATGGTCAGACCAGAGTAATCGTTGTATCTATTAACTCATACATATATCATTTCTTTGTATTTGGAACATGCAAAATCCTTTCTACTGGCTGTTTTGAATCTACAATGACGTTACTCTGTGTGCTGTAGAACACTAGTAGAAGTTATCCTCTTATCCAGCTGTGTTCCTGTACCCAGTAACCGTCCTCTTTCCCTCCCTCCCTCCCTCACACCCTTCCTGGGCTCTGGAAACCACTTTTGCAATCTGTACTTCTATGAGAGAGATCAACTTTTCAACTTCCACATGTGAGTGAGAGCATGCAGCATTCACCTCTGTGCCCGGTTTATCTCACTTAACATAATGTCCTCTAGTTCCATCAAGGTTGCTGCGAATGACAGACTTTTATTCTTTTTATAGCTGATTAATATCACTCTGTGTCTATATACCACATCCCCTTCATCTGCTCATCCATTGGTGGATGCCTAGGTTGGTTCCATGTATTGGCTACTCTGAAGAGTATCGCAGTAAATGTACCCATGCAGATGTCTCGCCAGCATATACTGATTCCATTTCCTTTGCATATATACTCAGAGGTGGACTTGATGGATCATGTGGTAGTTCTGTTTCTAGGATGGTACTGCTGCTGGTCGTGGTGGTCTGTGTATTTGTGTGTGTGTGCGTGTGTGTGTGTTGCTGAGGAATTGAACCTAGGGCCTAGCACATGCTAGACAAGCACTCTACCACTGAGCCACATTCTCAGTCCCTATTTCTAGTATTTTGAGGAACCACCTGGGCCATAATCCCTACTTAACAAAGTAGTTACAGGGTCTGTACTGCATAAGAAAACAGCAGTACTCTGATCAAAGAAACCTAAGAAGAGCTAAGTAAATGGAGAGCTATACAATGTTCATGGATTGGAAAACTCAATTTAAATCTAAATCCTAACAAGTTAGTTTGTGGATATTGACAGAATGATTCTAAAGTTTATATGGAGAGGCAAAAGGCCAAGAACAAGCAAAACAGTGCTAAAAGGTGAAAACAAATTCAGAGAATTCACACTCCCCACTTCCAAGACGTGCAATGCTGTATTGGTAATCAAGTGGTATTGGTGAAAGAACACACTGCTGGATGGGACAGAATAGAGAAAACAGATAGACTCACACAAATATAGTCAACTTATCTTTGTCAGAACGACATTTCTATGTAGAAAGAGTAGTCTGTTCAACAGATAGCACTGAAATGATTGGATGTCCCCAGACACAGATCTTACATGTTCCACAAAAGTCAGCTCAAAATGGATCACACACCTAAATATAAAATTCAAAACTTAAAAAAATTCTAGAAGAAAATAGAAAATCTGGGTGACCTGGAATTTGGAAAGAGTTTTTAGACACACCAAACTCATGATCATGAAAGAAAAACCTAACATGTTAGACTTTACTAAAACTAAAAAGTCTGCTCTGAGAAGGGTACGCCTCAGACTGGGAGCAGATATTTGCAAAACACATATCTGGTGAAGGATTTGGGTTCAGAATATATAAAGAACTCATAAACTCCATCATAAGTAAACAATAAAAATAAACAAGCTCTGACCTCAGCCAAGAAGATATATGGATGACAAATAAGCATGTGAAACGATGCCAATGTCATTTGTCAATACGAAATTTTGAATTAAAACCACTTTGCACCTAGAGAATGACAAAAGTAAAAATCTGACAGTACGAATTGCTGATGCGGACACAAAGCAGCAGGAACTCTCCTTCACTGTCAGTGGGAAGGTGAAATGGCACAACCACTTCCGAAGATGGTTTGGCAGTTTCTTACTAAACTAGACACAGTTTTATCATGCAACCAGCAATCATGGTGCTGGGTATTCACCCAGCTGATTTGAAAAACACATACACAAAAAAGTCTACCATTTGATCCAACTCTACTACTCCTCAGCATATTCCTAAAAGAATTAAAGACGCCATACTAGAGCGATACTTGCATATCTGTGTTTACTGCAGCACAATTCACAATAAGCTAGAGAAGCAGCCTAGATGCCTGTCAAGAGATGAAGAAAATGTCATACATATATTTCATCCACAAGGAGCAAAATCATGTCATTTGCAGGAAAGTGGACAGAATTGGAGATCATCACGTTAAGCTAAATAAGCCAGTCCTAGAAAGGTAAAACATTGCATATTTTCTCTTATATGAGAAATCATAAAAAAGATGACAAGAAAGTAGAAGATAGACTATTAAAGATGAAGAAGAGGTTGGGGAGGAAGGAGGAAAGGGAGAAGGAGTAGCGGGAGTGAAAATCACCAAAATATGTTACATGCATTACCAGTATACCAAAACAAATCTTATTATCTGTATTACTAATATGCACTAATAAAATGAAAAAACTCTACATAAGACTTTATAGAAATTTAATTCATAATTGCAAAAATGGAAACAACCAAGATATCCTTTGATAAGTGAATGGATAATCAAACCACGGTGCATCCATACAACAGAATATTATTCAGGAGTAAAAGAAATGGGCTATCAAGACACTACAGAACATGAATTAATCTTAATTGTATATTGCTACTTGAAAGAATCCGGGAAAGACAAAATTTCTTAGGAAAAAAGATAATAGTAAAAACATCAGTAGTTGGTTGGTGCGGCTTGGGGAGTGGAGGAAATTGAAAGGGTGAAGTACAGAGATTTTTAGGGTGGAGAAATCACTCCGTGTGACACTGTCATGGTGAATACATGATATTATGAATTCATCAAAAACTCATAAGCTTTATGGCACAAATGTACATACATCCTTGATGCATGTCAGATTTGCAAAAACTATTTAGGAAATGGGGGGGGTCTCAAGGTGAGATGTAGGACATGAGAAACAGTGTGGTTCCCTGCGTGTGTGTGAGCTCACTGAGGAGCTGAGTGAGTGTGGACGGAGTCTCAGGCCGCAGGCGTGGACATGGCAGGCGACACTCCTCCCCCTGTGGACATGGGGGCAAGACAGCCAAGAAGCCCCTACAGAGAGATGACTACTAAGTGCGATGTGGGGTCTCAGGTGGGACTCTGGAAGAGAGAAAGTTCACTAGGGAAACACTAAGGAACCAGGTGTGGCAGTGCACCCCTGTAATCCCAGCACTCTGGGAGGCTGAGGCAAGAGGATCTCAAGTTTGAGCCCAGCCTGGGCAACTTAGTGATTTATTGAGACCCTGTCTCAAAATTTTAAAATTAAAAGATCTGGGATGTAGCTCAGTGAAAACACTCCGGGTTCAGTCCCCAGTACAGAAAAAAACAAAAACCACCTAAGAAAATCTGGATAAAGTATTAGTCTTTAGTTAATAATGATGTTGATGTTGATTCATTAATTACTGATGTTGGTGTTAGTAAGAGGAACCGCGGGGTCAGGGATGTAGCTCAGTGGTAGAGCGCTTGCCTAGCAAGTGCAAGGCCCTGAGTTCGATCCCGAGCACCCAATCAATCAGTCGGTCAATCGGTCAATCAACAAATAAATGGAACCGAGTGTGAGCTGTGTAAATATAAACCATGGAAACTTAGAAATAATGTAAATATCTGCCAGGCAATCGCTGTACCTTCTGTTGTACCCTATATAACCTTAGTTCACAGGGTATTTAAAACTCATTAGGTTGGAACTAAGGCAGGAGAATCACAGGTTCAAGGTCGGCCTGGGCAGCTTAGCAAGACCCTGTTTCAAATAATGTAAAAATAAAAGGGTCGGGGATATAGCTTGGCGCCAGCCTCTGGGTTCAAACACCAGCCCCACCACTAAAAACAAGAAAAGCAAGCTGGTTAAGCTGGGGCTGGATGTAGCTGAGTGGGAGGCGTTTGCTTTGTGGCGCAAGGACCTGGGTTCCATCCCAGCTCTGCAAACTAGGGGCTGTTTAAAAGTGCACAGTTGTATAAAGACATGTAACTGGATGAAGGCTATCTAACGCTATCAAGAGATGTACAAAAAGAACTACAGATGTATGATACAATTAATTTAAAAGCTAGCGACAGAGGACAGACTGAACCAGGAGGCCAGAGGTGGTGGACAGCTGCTAATTCTGTATTGCCATCCAGTCGATAATGTCTATTTGAAGAAGAAGAGAATTATGTAAAATGAAACTGCTAAAATAACCTTAAAAGCACTAAACTAGTAAAGTAACTAAGAATAAACTATCTGCCAAATCCTCAGAAAATGCATGCCCGGGGTTTGGGGATTTAGCTCAGTGTTAGAGCGCTGGCCTAGCAAGTGCAAGGCCCTGAGTTCGATCCCCAGGACCCCCGCAAAAAGAAAGAAAATGCACGCACAGATTGAAATCCAGGAAACACAAATCACATAATAAAAAGATTTTTAGAAGGAAAAAAACGGTGTCAGGTAGAGTGCATCTATAATAATTAACACCAAATGCTATTGCTATCAACAGATTCAAATGGTCAACTAACTTTTCATAATAAAATACTCAGGCTGCATCACACAGTGAAACAGCCTCCTCATCGACCAGCCGCCCCGACATGGTGAGCGAGGGGTGCAAAATGGAGATTTGGGGCAAGTTCTCAGAAATGTATATATTAGAAAAAATTGTCACTTAGCAAAAAGCACCATACGGCGTAAATAAAGACAGTTTATAACAAAGTGACCTGGAATTAATGAAGATTACATTCACGTTTATTCCTGAACCAAATGAGATACGGTCCAAATCCATGAAGCACAAGGCTAAGGGAGAAGAGGTTCACTGGAGCAGGAGGCCCCGTCTCCCTGCGCAGACACCGCGCACACGGCAACAGGAGGGCCGAGGCCTAAACAAAACACCGGCAAACCAGAGCAAAAACAACAAATAAGTGAATGTTACAGAAACTGAGAGAAGTGGTTTGAAAGTGGCCCAAACACAGAAAACCTCCGATGCACCTGCACGCGCTCAGGTCGGGGTGCAGGGGGAGGAGGGGTGCAGGGCCCACCGAGCTGGGTCCCGCGGTGGAGCTGGGCGGCAGTGGAGGGTTTCCGGGTGCTCTAACGAGTCGGCCGCCCAGAGCACGAGGGCGGGCAGAGCGACAGCAGAACATGCACCCGACAGTCGGTAACTAGCATGGAAGAGGTGACGTGTCTTTTGCTTGAAATTATACGTTCAGTTTTATCCTTCTAGTAGATGCTTTTAACACAAGCTTGGTTTAATTTTAGCCTTTCTAGTGGCAAAGGGTAAAATTAGAGAAACAAAGCGTGTGATGACAACACATAGAAGGAAGGCTGGTGCAATTGTTTCAAGGCCTGGGTTTCCTTTCGTCATGGCCCTAGATGCTGGGATTGAACAGTCTCTCCTGCTCCTGAAAAATGTGCAAATGTAAATAAATACTGTGCACTAGTATTATAAAAAAATTGGAGAAGAGAAAGAGGAGAAGGAGGAGGAGGAGAAAGAGAAGGTGGTAGAGGAGGAGAAGAGGGATGCGGAGAAAGAGACGGAGGAGGACAAAGAGGAAGAAGGTAGAGGAGGAGGAAAAGGAGAAAAAGAAGAGGCGGAGAAGAGAGAGATGAAGAGGAAGAAGAAGAGAATTAGAGGAAGGAGAAGGTAGAGAGGGAAGAGAAAGAAGAATTCGAAGGAAGAGAAGAGGAAGAAGAAAAAGAAGGAGAAGGAAAATCAGAGGAGGAGGAGATGAGGAAGAGAAAGAAGAGGAAGAAGAATTAGAAGGAGGAGAGATAGAAGAAGGAAGAGGAGAATTAAAAGAAGGAGCAGAAGAGGAAGGAGAAGGAAAAAGAAGAAGATGAAGGAAAGGAAGAAGGAGAAAGGATGTGGAGGAGAAAAACCATCTGTCCACACACACAGGCCACATGAGGACAGGCGAGAAAACAGAAGTCTCCAGCCAGTAAGAGGCCCTCACCAGAACCCACACCCACTCAGCTTGGAGGGCTCACTGCCAGAACTGTAGGAAAATTGTCCTCTGTTGCTTCCTCCTCTCGGCCCTGTGGTATTTGTTATGACTACCCAAAATGACTGTTACGGTTTAGATTGAAAACACCCCCAAAAGTCTTACATGTCCAGAAGCAGGGCTTTTGGACGGTGATTGGATCCTGGGGGCACTGTACTTATCAGCAGGCTAATCCATTGATGAGCTGATAGCCGAGTGTTCTTTCGGGAACTAGGACCTGGGTGAGGGGGTGTCCCTGCTCCTCACCGTGGGAGTGTCTTTGGGTGGTTTATCTCCCTCCCCAGCTCCTCCCTTCTCTCTCTGCTTCCTGGGAGCTGTGGATTGAGCAGCTCTCCTCCACCACACCCTCCTGCCATGCTGTTTTTGCCTTGGAGCCTGCAAACTGTGGACTGAACCCTCTGAAGCCCAGAGCCAAATAACCCGCTCCTTGAAGTGTGAGCACCGGGTGCTGTGTCCCAGCAACAGGAACGCTGACTGCACACCCAGAGAATAGTTTTGATGGAAAAAATGGTTAATTATATTTCAAAAAAAATTACAGAGGCGAACTACAGATGTATTAAATGCTGAATAGAATGATAACATTAAGAAAAATGCAAGTTATGTTAGTAATCTCAGAAAGAAGAAGCATTCTCAAACCATAGAACAAAAAAAAAAATGAGAAGTGACAGTCCACTACCTTTGCCATATCCTTCTCTTCATTAGAAGGTGCCCGGGGTCTGGCGCATGTGCGGGAGAGCGGTTTACACAGGGTGATTGCTGGGGGTCCAGGACGCTGGTGGCACCTCACAGAGGACAAAGTGCATGAGGCCGAATAAACACAAGGGTGTGTGTAACCTCAGTAGCACTCAGGAAAATGCCAGATAAAAGCAATTCCTCATCCTTTTCATGCCATGTTCAGCTAACATTTCTTTAACGACATGAATGCATGGCAGGGCAGATAGAAACCGGCACTTTCACATATTGGTGGTGAAAATGTGCACTGTTATAATTCAGGGCAAAGTGATGCGTCAGGGTCGTTAAAATATTAAATGACCTGGCAGCCCCTTCACAGGAATCTAGTGCTTAGAAATAAAAGCACCTGGGGGGCTGGGGATTTAGCTCAGTGATTAGAGTGCTCGCCTTGCAAGCACAAGGCCCTGAGCTCGATCCCCGGCACCACACAAAAAAAAAAAAGCACCTGTGCTTGCAGACATGTTCAAGGACAGTCTGTTGTAACATTATCTCTTTTTCCCCAAATTTTGATGACTGTTAGTCCCTGTGTGTAGTACGTAATGATCCCATTCCTCAGGGAGAGTCCGTGCAGGGACACGACACTTTTTTTTTTTTTTTTTTTTGGTGCTGGGGATCGAACTTGGGGCCTTGAACTTGTTAGGCAAGCACTCTAACCACTGAGCTAAATCCTCAGCATGACACATTTCCATTCTTTTTACGTTGCCTGCTCCTCTCCTCCTTCCCCTTCTCTCTCTTCCCCCTTCCCTTTTGCAAAAGATCTTTCTCCCTGTTTTCTATTACCTGACTTTTATTTTGGTCTTTAATTATTTATGCTTTGGGCTTCTCATATAAGAGAAATCATGTGGTATTTGAGTTTGAATATCTGACTTATTTCACTTAACGTTATGGTCTCGAGGTGCATCCATTTTCCTACAAATAACTCACGTGTACCCTTTATGGCACAGTAATACTCCATTGTGTGTAAATCCTACATTTTCTTTACCCTTTCATCTGTTGACATATGGGCCACTTCCAAGATTGAACTATTATGAGTTCTGCAGCTATAAACATGAGTGTGCATGGATCGATGAAATCTGATATTTTTCATTCTTTTGAGAAGATACCTAGAAAGGACTAACTGGGTCGAATGGCATTTCTAGTCTGAGTTTTTTGAGAATCTCCACACTCATTTCCATAGTGGCTGTACTAGTTTACACTCACACCAGCAATGTAGAAGGGTTCTTTTTCCTCACGACCCGACCAGCATAATTACTTGATTTTTTGATGATGGTCTTCCTTCCTGGGGTGAGATACAAGGAAGCTCAGTGTTGTTTTAATTTTCATTTCTCTAACGGCCAGCGATGTTGGACATTTTTTTCATGTACTTATTGGCTATTTGTACTTCTAGGAAGTGTCTGTTCATTTCAGTTGCCTGTCGTTTGAGTCTTCTATTCTCAGGGGTGAGTCTAGTTTTTTGAGTTCTTCAGATATTCTAGATATTATGGCATTTTCGATCTCATTTTGATATCATATTCTAGATATTATGGCATTTTGATAGTTTTCAAGGCTGATTTTTTTGCCATCAGGTCTGGAAATTTCTCTTGGAATTACACGAAATGTGTCCACTGTTTTTCCCAGCCCTGTGTGTGTGTTAAAAGCAGAATCCGTTAATTCACAGAAGGCTGCCCGGCATACACACCTCTGTTCCCACAAATCTGTTCTTTTCACGAACTTGGGGGACAGGTGTCTTTGCCAAGCTGGGAACACGGGTAGTCGTGCAAAGCACAGAGCCGGGTTCGCAGATCATGTCTTGAGTAGCAAGAGGGACACTGAACTCTATGCTGTCCCCAGAAGTGACTCAGTGGGCATCAGACAGGAGCCAGGTGGCAGTCACACATCCTGGCAGGGCTCAGGTGGGGACGTGTTCATGGACAAGATGTCCGTTCTGTTGGGTGAGCAGAGAGTCCATCCCGGGCCCAGTCGACACCGGGCTGGGCGGATCTCCTCCTGCCCGGCTGGCTGCCACCCAGGCTTGCTTCTTCCTGGGCGACCGAGCAGACCTGGCCCTGGCCCTGGGGTCTATGTGTTTCAGAGGAGGACAGGTAGGCTCCCCCCGGCCTGAGGAGAGCTGTCAGTTCGTCTTAGCTTGTCGTGTTATTTGTTCGCCCTTTGCCTGCTGCTGGGTAAGGGACAGACAGGTAGCAGCCAGTTATTTGGGAGGGAAACACCCCAGGAGCATCGGGAAAGTTTTCCTGAACCTAAGAAAGGGCGGAGGGAAGGGCCGTGTTCTCCCTCCTTCCAGCCTCAGAACCCCGTCGGGAGACAGCAGCGCCGATGGCAGCCTGGGCGAGGAGAGGCGGGTGGGGAGGAGAGGAGCGGGGCAGGGTAGAGACCCTCAGGCCTGGTCAGCCAGGGTGACGCCGGGGCCTCGGCCCACTCACTGAGGGTCTGCGGCTCGGGGGGGGGGCGAGAGGGGACTGCTCATCTCTGCATTCTCTTCGCTGGTAAATTTCCCTTTCTGCTGCCTTCCCTCCCTCCCTTGTGCCTTGTCTTTTTGCAAATGTATCATTGAAATCTACAGTGAATGTTTAAATTTTAAAACCTTATTTCAGTGAGGGACTCATTGCCACGAATTGCCCTCAAAATCCTTCAGTTTGAACACATTTTTCCCACCATGCTTGCCACTTTCCGAGCTGCTCTGGAGTCCTCCTCCTGAGGATCTTTACGAGGTGTGATCACAAATATGCTGACTGGCGCTGCCGAGTGCCGTCCAGTGGAAAGACAGACCCTAAAAACACGACGCTGTGTCCTCATCCGCCTTATTCACAGGATCTGGCACTGTGCAGCTGCTGGCTCTTCCCCAAAGTCAAAACGACCATGAACAGGAAATGTTTGGAATCCGTTCAGGATGTCGAGGCGGCCAGGACAGCACAACTAAAGACACTCAGGAAAGAGGACTCCAGAGCTGCTGCAGGAAAAGACAGGAATGGCGGGATCAGCGAGACCGAGGCCCTGGAAGATTTAACTGGGATATTATAGAAGGCACCCCTCATTGTGAGAGGCTGAGGCAGGAGGATTGCAAGTTTGAGCCCAGCCTGGACAACTCAGCAAGATGCTGTCTCAAAATAAACAGAAAACGGGTGCAGTGCTGGGATGCAGCTCAGTGTGAAGGCCCTGGGTGCAATCCCCACTACTGGGGAAAAGTAAAAAGCGCCCCCCCACACCACCAACAATGGATTGTAGCTGAAATGGCTGCTGCTCCTCCTGGGGAGCGGAGGGTGCTTTAGGGAGGCGTGAGCTCGGGAAGGAAGACAGAAGCCAGGGCTGCACGTTCGAACCCTCTGACATCTGTAAACACTAAGGAGTCTAACTTTGTTTTGTTGCTGCTGCTGCTGCTGCTGTTGGTGTGCGTCCTTCTCACTGAGCTGCGGCCCTAGCCCGTTTACTTATTTATTTATTTTTTTATTTTGAGATAAAGTCTTGCTGAATCACTAAGTTGCCCAGGCTGGGCTTGATCTTTCCCTCCTCCTGCCTCAGCCTCCCAGAGTGCTGGGCCTTCAGGCATGTGACGCTGGTCTTAGCTTTCATCCAGTTAACATAGATCCTCACACTAAAGGCTGAGTTCCTGTTTGCCCAACACAATCTGGCCAGGTTTCAACAAAAACTATAAGGTGTGCCAAAAGATGAGGAGAAAACAGCCGGGGAGAAAAGGCGAACATCAGAATCAGACTCGGGTGATGTGAGTGTTGAATTATCGGACAGGGAGTATAAAGTGACCAAGGCTGGTGCATTCAGCACTGCAGCGGGGAAAGTGTACAACACATGCGAGCAGGTGACTGACTTAGGCTGGGATGGAAGTTCCAAGGAAGGGTCAAAGGAGATACTTTGACCCAAACATGGCAACAGAAATGAAGAAGACTTTCGGTGGGATCACGGATGGACCGGCCACAGCCAGGGGAAAAAATCAGTGAGCTTCAGGAATGGGCAATGCAAATGCAAGATCAGAAAAGAACAGAAACAAATAAAACAGTATCCAAGAACTGTGAGAAAATAATGTATCATACATGTAATTGGAATGTCAGAAGAAGGGAAAGAACTATTTTCAGTAAGTCTTCAAAACTTTTCAAAATTAATGACAGACCCCCAAACCACAGATGCAGGCAGCTCAGAGAACAGAATAAATACTGAAGTAAAACCCCCGTTAAGCTTTTCCAAATGCAGAAACTAAAAATAAAGAGAAAATGATGAAAAAGAGCTAAAGGGAAATAAAACACCTTAGTTATGAAGGAGCAAGCCTAAGAATTACAATGGACTTATCCAAAACTGTGCAAACAAAAAGAGAAAGGAGGGAGGCATTTACCGTAGCAAGAAAATTTCCACCTGAAGTTCTATACCCAGCACAACTATCCTCCAAAATGCAAAGCAGAAATAGATGTTCTTTGGCAAACAAAAGCTGGAGAAATGTGCTGCTGGCAGACAGTGCTTGCAATGAGCGTAAAGAAAAGGGGCACTGAAATCCACAGGAGGGAAGCAAGAGATTGGAAGGAATAAACACGGATGAAATCAAGGCATTTGTTTCTCTTTCTTCTTGTTGTTGTCATACTGGAGATTGGACCCAGGGCCTTCACGCTGAGCTACATCTCCACCCCTTTTTTAATTTTTATTTTTAAAAATTTTGAGACAGGGTTTTGCTGACTTGTCGAGGTTGGGCTCCAAGTTGTCGTCCCTTCTGCCTCAGCCCCCTTTAGTGCTGGGATTACAAGCATGCGCCACGGTGCCCAGTTATTTCTCTTACTCTTAATTGATCTAAAAGATTTTTTTCTGTTGTTTAAAGAAATAATAATAGCAATGTGATGGGTGTTGTTACTTACACCAAAGTGAATAAATGACATCAGTGTCGTGGGAACAGGTGCTCTCAGATACCTACAGTACACAGGAAGTAGAATAGTGCCATTAAGAGGTGGGCTTAGTGGAACTAGGAATGTATGTTGAAAGCTCGAGAGCAACCACTTTTTAAAAAAAAAAAGGAAGTATAATACACTAAGCGAGGAAATAAAATGCGCAATTAAAAGCAAACACAGCAGGAAAAAGGTCTTCGGCATGGATAGAAAACGGTTACAGACATGGTTAACATCACATAAACGTAGCAATAATCATTTCATGAATGTCTCTTAAAGCAATTAAAAAGTCAGCGATTAAGCCAAGCATGGTGGTGCACACTTATAATCCCAGCTTTTGGGAGGCTGAGGCAGGAGGATCCTCTCAAGTTTGAGGCCAGCCTGGACTACATAGCGAGTTCAAAGCCAGCCTGAACTGCATAGTGAGACCCTGCCTCAAAAAACAAAAAAAAAACTAAAATAAAGTCAGGTCGTACGAGTAGATTTTAAATATTAGACTCAATGTATGGTGTCTCCAGAAACCCCCTTTACAGAAAAGGACTCTGACAGGTTAAAAGTAAAGAGATACGGTGTTAACACTGCTCAGAAGAAAGGTGGGCTAACTGGCTTCAGACAAAGCCGACCTCAGAACCAGGGAAAATCAGGAATAATGAGGGCTCCTACACAGTAATTAAGGGCTGAGTCTCCAAAAAGACGTCACAAATGAGTAAAGTTGAGGGCTTATCCACATGAAAGGTTTTTTCTCAAGAGATTTTGGACCAGCTCTCGCATGGTGCAGTAACTTAGTGTCAAAGCGAGCCACAAGGAAAAGACCCGAAACTGCCTACAGCACTTGCGCTGTTAGTAAACATGGTATCGTTATTCTGAAACTGTTACACACGCACAGCTGTAAGGACCCTGCTATTTATTGCTCAGGAGCTCACAGTCAACTGCGACAGGCAGGCATAACGCTCATAGCGCTGGGCATGGTGGTGCACAGCTGTAATCCCAGCCACTCGGGAGGCTGAAGCAGGAGGATTCTAAGTTTGAGGTCAGCCCAGGCAGCTTAGCAGGACCCCATGTCAAAATAAAAATTTAAAAGGAGCTGGGGATGCAGTTCCGTGTTCGCTGGGTCCATTAAACTGATGCTGGTATAATGGCCAGGAGGAAATATTTCACTTCCTGCGATAAGGCCAGGAAAGGCCTCTCAGAAGAAGTAACAGCTCAGTGGAAAGTCACTCTACACACAGGGAGCGATCAAGGACGTGGCTTCGTTGGAAACTTAGATGCTTTGACAGGATTGTCAGGCAAGAAAAAAGGATGGCGCGGAAGATAGAAAAGGAGGCCAGCCTCTGGTCTCCTTAACAACACAGACATTGCAGAGTCCCAGGGCGACGTGGAGAAAGCACACACAGCCCCACAACCTTGGACCTGAACCCCATCCAGCGCCCAGACCCAGGTACCAAGTTATAGAAACTACAGCGGACAGAGGACATTCGACAGTACAGCTGTGACACAGTTTGCGTATGGCAGGACTTGATCGAACAGGGAGACAGATGACATGGTTCTGCCAACAAGTAAGTCAGAAGGAATGAAATAGGGAGGAGCAGTCTCCAGGTTTAAAGAGGTGTAAACCACAGAGCAACCAGACGTCCTGCGTGGTTCTGGTTTGGATCTTCATTCAAGCAGACCAACTTGAAGACGGTTGATAGACAATGAACCAAATGTGGATGGTTGTTGTTTGATGGTTATGGAATTATTGCTGATGCTTTCGGTGCGACAGTGAAGTTATGGCTGAGTTTTAATTCTGACATTTAGAGACATATGCCAAGAGGACTGATCATCTGGGATGTGTGTCAAAATAAACCGGTTGGCAGTAGGAGGGAGACGAAGGCACAGATTGAATTTGCAGGCGGAGAGATGCAGGCTGCATACTGGCGATGGCTCCCGTGGTGGTTCTTGGTGACTGTCTTGGCTCGAGAGTCACTTGGGGTTCGTAAGGCCACTTCCGGTGGGGTCTGGGTGGGTCACGGGTCCGTGACCCCAGACGCTAGAGCGGGTCCCTTGGCGTCCTCCCAGGCTCCTCCCCTTCCCTTCTGCTGTGATGTCCCAGCCTGGGAGCCAGCCGTCGTAGACAGAAACCCCCCAAACCACCAGCCACAACAAACCCCTCCTGCTTTAAGGTCCGGTGTCAGGTATCTTGTCCCTGCAGTGGAAAGCTGACGAATACATAGAAGATTCACTGCGCAATTCCCTTTTATTTTATACTAATTGAAAATTTTTGTAATCAAACCGCTTCAAAGTACATGTTATTGGACTTAGTGCAGCCAGAATCAGCATCTCCAGGCCAGGATCACTGAGATGTCTTTTTACCGAGTTCCCCAGTGGACCGGCAGAGAGAGGTGGACATCAGCCCCTTACATTTACGTCTGCGGGCCTAAGCTTTCTGCAAGCCGGACCTGGGACGCACTCTGGAGGCCTGCACACGGCACCCCACAGGCGTCTGCACCCCACGTGGCTTTGCCCCCGCCGCCTGGCTCCCGGACTCCTCTCGTCTGTTGCCCCATGGTTTGTCCTGTGACGAAGCCTGCATAGCGTCGCCTCCCTCCAGCCCACATCTGTCCCCTGAGCCTGTCCCTGCCCCTCCATCTCCACAGCCACGGCCCCTGGCCCCTGGTGGCTGACCCGCCCCTCCCCTCTCCCCCCACCCCGAGTCATTACTCCTGCCAGGGCCCTGAGAGCAAACCACTGCCGACACTCAGGCTCACCAGAGGCCCTCCTGCCCCTCAGCCACAGGTCTGCAGGTGCCACAGGCCATTTGCACTTGCCTGGGGCTGTGTGGCACGCTCACTCTGCTCTGCAGACCTCTTTGGTCTCTGGAGGCGCCGGGAAAGGAGACTGCGAGACTCCAGCCCTTTCCAGAAGCTCCTCCAGGCCAGGAAACAGAATCCAGTCCTGAGAGCCGCTAGAGAATGCTGGGAAATCTGCGGAGGAGGAGGGGAGGGCTGAGCTCAGGAGTCCCGAGAGGACTCCGAGCTGGTGGGCTGTACCATGTGCTTAGCCAACGTCCATTTTTGCTTCTTTCTTGCCAGTGGGACTCAGTTTTGTTGGAAGTGGCCAGGTGGCCAGCTAAACACACTTCTTCAGATGATCTCCCAGGTAGGATAACCAAGGAACACACTGTTCTGGAATGATAAACAAGTCGAGCCTTGCTGATATAGGGGCTACTACTTCCGGTCTTCTTTTCCTTTCCTCCCTATCTGGAATGTGAGTGTGATCTTTGGAGTCACAGCAGTCATCTTGCAACTGTGTGGTCCAAGCCTAGAGACAGTGGATATCTTGAACTCTAAGGAAAACAGAGCAGAGAGATGGAAAGAGCCTGAATCCATGATGTCACTGCTGAGCTACTATACCACCCTGTGAACCCATATTTGGACTTTTTAGGTGAGAACACACTGTTTGCAAATAAACCATCCTGCCTGGCACCGTAGGTAAGCGTGGATGTGGGAGAGCAGACAGGGGTGAGGTCAAAGAATCGCTGCAGGGAGTGGTAGGTAGCACAGGAGGCGTTTAGAGGTAGGATACTGCCACTGCCCCGCCCAGGTGGTGTGACCGAGACTGAGTGAGACCGGGTGGAGACGCACATGACGGAGTGAGAGCATGGAAGTGTGGGACATGGGTCCTGCGGTTGGCAGGCGAGGGTGAAGAAGGCGCAGGGACCAGCGTGCTGGGGTGCAGCGGCGGGGCAGGCACGGCCGCGGGGGGCTGCGCGTGGTAGAGGTGAATGGTGTGATGTCAGTGGAGCTTGTTTTGAAGTCGCTTTCCACCGGCAGTGAGGAGCCGGGCGGCCCTTGCCTCACAGCTCCAGGAGAAGCCCAGGGACGCGCTCCTGCCAGAGGCTAAGGGAGGCCCCGTGAGGGACGGAGGGTCGGAGGTTGGTGGAGAGAAGTTCCCTAAGAGGCACCTGGAAGGATCAGCAAGGACGAGGTCAGCACCACAGCACAATGTGGAAACGGAGGCCCGGCTTCCACGGCCTGGGACGAGCAGAGAGGTAGGGAACACACCCTGAGGTCCCGGGGTCCCCGCAGGGTGTTCTTCCATGGGCTTCATCTCCTAGGCGACTTGCACGTCAAGAACCTCCAAAGGGATGGTCGCCATCTCCGAAGACCCTGTTCCAGCAGCCATCCTGCCAGTCGATTCTTTCTAGAGCCAGATGGCCTGGATTCAAGTCGTGGCCCTGGTGGTACTTGCTGGTGACCTTAGGCAAGTTACTCTACCTCTCGTGTATAAAGGTGGGATCGCCCTAGAGCCTGTCTCACAGGACTACAGTGATGATTAAATGATGCAATAAGTTTAAACCCTTAGAAATGTGCCTGGTTCCTGACAAAGGTGCCAGCAGACCCGGCTGACACCCCGTCTCACCTCGGAGTGGTGTGATGGCCACTGGCAGCTCTCAGCACCTGACGCCCACAGACCTGGAGCCCTTGCTCAGGGGCCCGCAGATGCCCCAGGGAGGCGCACGGGCGGCCTCCAGTCCCTCCACGCGCTCCGTTCCAGGCTGGTGACCACGGGGCTTGCTCAAGGGAGGCCAGAGCTGCAAGCTGCAGTACCAGCCAGACCACCTGACACACTTGCGGCCTGCGGTTGGAGGGGTGAGCTACACCATGCATATGGCGCGGCTGAAAAATACGGCAAATGTTTGATTTTAAACATTTAGTACAGTGACAGACACACGGCCATTGACTCCGCCTCAGAAGACTCAGTGTTCCCTCCTCCCCGCACGCGGCCCACGGTTCTGCTGCAGCTCCGGAGGCCTCTTTCCCGGGCATCTTTAGCTGAGCTGTCACAGTTGTGTCAATGTCCTCAGTGGATTACAAATGTTCCCTTTGACTTTGGGGAGAGCCAGAAGTCTCACGGTGTCAGACCTGGTGAATAAGGTGGCTGAGGACGCAGCGCCGTGTTTTTAGGGGCTGCCTTTCTGTTAGATGATGGTCAGCAACAGCACTCAGCATATTTTTGATCACACTCCGTAAAGACACCCACCAGCGCCAGCCTGTGTGGGCCTGCCCGCCGGCCCGCCTGCCCGCCCTCTGTGACTACTGGGAAGCCCTGTGGGCCCTTCAAGACACCCTCCTCCTGCCACCTTGCCCTCGCTATGAAACGCAGCAAGAGACTCTGGACAGCTTCCCTCCTGGTCACAGCTGTCAACACCGGCTGCAGAAGGGACGCTGTCCCTACTCCAGGTACCCACTTCAGACCAGCCTGGTCTCTCTCCTCCAGGGACCGCCCCCCCCAGCAGCCGCCCCTGCTGCCAGGTAAGACGGCCAGAGTGACCTCCCCCAGATGCAGATTCAGCCCTGCTCAGCACTCTGGCAGGACAGATTTCTTAGCACAGCGGTCCCCTGCCTCTCCCCGCGGTCACCTGCTGCTGCGTCCGGCCCTGTGCAGCCAGGCCTGCGCCACCCGTCTGTCTTTCACGGCCCTGGGGCTCATCTGGTGATCCTGCATGGTGCCGGCTCCCAGCTCCGCATGCCTGCACTTTGTCCTGCTGCCCTCCTGTGCCACGTTCACGCTGGACTATCACCTCGCCCAAGATGGGAACTTTGTTCATGACCACCTGCAGCCCTGTCAAGGGCGACAGCCACGCTGAGCCCCGGGGCGCCTCCTCTAGGTGTGGAGACGGCAGGAATGGCTTGGCGTGCCCTGGAAGATGAGGGCTAAGTGAGGAAGGCTCACCACAGTGGAAAGACACAGTCAGCACCTGCATCGTGAACGAGACCACTCCTGTGACAGTGCGGGCATTAAATCCAAGCAGACATGTTTTTGAAGTATGAAACACTCAGAAAAATGCACAAAACCTAAGTGTACACAGTTCAGTTAATTTTCACAAACACGCCCTTATAGCCAGCCTGTATTATTTATATGTATGGTCCATTTTGTTCACTGCTCCAAGAATAGTATGAGGTACGTAGCAGGTGCTCAATAAACCTTTGCCAAGCAGTGAATGCTTCTTATTTTCAGTTTTTTAATCTCCCAGGTGCTGCGTTGCCAGGTTAAGTAGCAGCTGGGCAATGCCAGCCAGCACCCACCTGGCCCGCCCACCCCAGTCTTCTTCCAGTTGCTTGGCCTCACCCGTAGGCATCTGCCCACTCTACATACAGTGACTGAAACACCGGTGGCAGCTGCAGGAATCTTCTCACCTGTCCTGATAACACCCAGCCCTACAGCACCCTCAGGGACATCTGACCACCCTGGTGCGGCAGCTCTCCAACCTGGGGACCTGCTCCTTGCTGCCACCCGCTGCCACCCGCGTGCACCAGCTCCTTCCCCAGGAAGCGGGTGAGGAGGTAGCGCTCGGCCAGTCTCTGCCGCCCTCCCTGCACCGCAGACCCCTCTCTGCGCAGCGTCCCTGCCCTCCAGGACGAGGCCTGGCTGCCTGGGCCCTGGGCACGCCGTGTGACGTGTGACCCGAGCTCCGGCAGGACCTGTTGGGGGCGGGCGGTTGAGCTCCAAGCAGACGGAGCAGCAAACCCGGCTGCTTTGCGTCCACGACCCCGGGGGATCGTCCCGCCCACCCTTGAAGGCGCCTCTGCCCATTTCGCACCCGGGGAGGCTGAGGCCGGGACGGTGGAAGGAGTCACAGCGCGGGATTCGAACCCGGCTCGGCCCTCCGCGCGCTGGGCGTGCGTGTCCCCTCGCGCGCCGCGTCCCCCACTCGGCACGCGCTGGCCCGTCCCCCGCGCCCCCCACGGTGCCCCCAGCCCGCCGCCGGCTCTGCCTCTGTCCATGGTGGCGCGGGCCATTCATATTCTAATCACCGCGCGGCCACTCTCGCGGGCCGGGGTGCGGCCGCCCCCGCTCGCACTGCCCGCCCCGCCCCGCCCGCTCCGCGCCGGGAGGGTCCCTGGGAAAGCGGCGCCCGGCCGGGAGGGGACAGACCGACGGACAGGGCTGCTGGGCGGGGAGACGCGGGGACGGAGCCCGGGCGAGGGACGAAGAGACGGCCGACGGACGGAGGGGGAAATCGAGGGACGCCGAGACCGGACGAGGGCGGGTCGGCGAGCAGGGGACAGAGGCGGGGACGGGGTGAAGGCCGCCGGCCCGCAGCAGGACGGACCGTTCTGGAGGCGCTGGCCAGCCCTCGCCCTCCCTGCCAAGCGTCCGCTGGCCACCGAGGCCGGGCGCGGCGTCTGGGGCCCGGTCCCCTCGGCCCGCCACACCCCCACGCGTGTCCGCGGATCTGCGTGGACGGGCCGCCGCGTCCCCGCCTGCGTCCCGAAGGCCCCCGCCCCACACGGCACCCAGCAGGACCCCGGAGGGCAGGCCGCGGGAGGGGACCCACGCGTGGCCCCACACGGCACCCAGCAGGACCCGGAGGGCAGGCCGCGGGAGGGGCCCACGCGTGGGCGCTTGAGACCCCGCCCGAGTCGGCGCGCTGGCCTGCGGCGGGGCCGGCGGGGGAGGGGCCGCATCTAAGCCAATTTTGATTTCGCCCGTAATGAGCGCCGGGCAGGGCTGGAGAAGGCCTCTGGAACTTTAAATAAGAAAAACGTTGCTAATGCTATAATAGAAGGGGGAAGTCGGAGGGCCGGGATTGCGTCGCCCCGAGCCCCCCTTTTCGGAGGCGGCTTTTCTTATTCAAAACAGGCCCACAATGGGCTTCACAGTGCGCCTGGCCGCGGCCCCATCTGAGGAGCGGCCATTCATCAGGCCGGCTGGCCTATCAATGACATTGCTCCCATGGGGCTGCTATAAAATGATGCTTTTTCCCATGAAACATCCGCAAACATTTTGACGGGTTTGGCTTGGCCCGGCTGGATTACCGAGTGTCCCCTGGCTGCTGCTCGCGGCTCCCGCTCCCTCGCCCTTCTCCCAGCTCTCTGCCTTCTCTCTCTCCTTTTGCTTTTGCTCTTTTTCTCTCCTCTCCTTTCTTTCCCGTTCCTCTTTGATCCTTCTGTGCTGTTGCTCTGCCTTTCTCTCCTCGCTTCCCTCCCTCTCGGCCTCCCCAGGCGTCTCTAGCACAGGGGATCCCCACACATCAGGATTTTTGGGGGGCGCCTGTGCTGTCCATGGGAAGAGCATGCATTGTGGGTTACTGGAGGAACCCGACATGGATTCCACAGGTTAGTCCTGCTGCCGGGGCCGGGCGACCCGGGAGGGAAGAGGAGGGAGAGTGGGACCTTCAGAAAGAGTTGCAAAAACTTCAGACACTATAACTTGACAGCGGGACCCCAGGAAATAACTGAAAGTGTGCAGAAGTTTCCAAACCTGGGAGAAGTATGCAAGTGGAAGTAAGTGTGTGAGTGTTGCATGTGTGCGCGTGCTGCGGAGCGCGCTTTCGCTTGCCTTGGACAAAGTTCGGTGCAGATGTGCACTGGCTGTGGCGAGCTCCGAGCTCCGGGCGCCACTTGCACAACTTTGGAGCCGCCGCCCCTCCCCGGCCCCGGTCCTCCCCCAGCTCGGCTTGCGGCCTGGAATAACGGTGCACTCCAGGGCTGGTGGCCAGGCCGGGATGCCCTGGAGGCAGGGATAGGTTCGGGCTGATTGGGATACAGCTGGAAGGGTGGCAGCGACGGCAAAGCTGGTGGTCCTGGGGGGGTGGAGATCTGCCGCAGCGGGAGGCAGGAGATGGGAACCCAGGAATGGCCAGGCACTGTCCCCCTCCTTCCCAGGAAGGGGCCCCCAGTGACTTGTTCTTCCTGAGGCTGCAACCCGCTGGGGAGAGAGCAGGATGCAGGGCAGCCGTGAGGCCTGGCATCGACGTCTGTAAACTGCTGCTCGGTCTGGGAGCTGTTGCTGGTGGGTGTCAGGCTTTAGGGTTGCTGGATCCTTAAGAATAGGAAGACGAGGACTCTCTCACCGCGAAGATGCCAAGCGTCTTGCCTCCTTCTTCCTGGGACGTTCAGTCCTTTGCTGAGGCACCGTGCAGAGCCTCCAACTTCTGGTCTGAGTTACTCAAAGTTCACCCTTCCACCCAGTCACACCTGCCTCAGATGGGATGCAGCTCTGGGGTCGATGGGGTGATGCAGTCCGGGAGAGACAGAAATGGGGTGGTGGGCACAGCCTGGGCCCAGCGGCAGCTTGGGAGAGCGCCTGGGAACGGCACCGCCCGCAGTGCTGCCGGAGCAACAAGTGTTTCCCTTCTTGGCAGTTCCCGATGCCTGCCCAGGTTCCTTCCCAGAGCAAATGCACCAGGAAGGTCGCCTCACCTCTGTCCCTGGACAGTAGGACCGGGGTGTGCTGCAGGGCTGCAGTCATCTGGGTGTGTCTCAGCCTTTCCTCTGTCCCTGCAGAAAGATCCCGGGTCTCCGGCCTCTGCTGCAGCCCTGGTGGTCTGGACGCCCAGTCCGCTGGCTGGGGACTTGGGGTCCTTGTCCGGCTGATGCCAGGTTAAATCTTTCCCCCGGTGGGTGGATGCCCCTAGAGAGTGGTAAAAGGCTGAGGGCCTGGAGTCCTCTGCTCCCTGTGTGATGGCAAACGAAGGTAAGAGGAGGCCACCTGCCACCCAGGCTGGCCACAAATCCCGCGGGCCCTTTCTGCACGCCTGGTGGCAAAGCAGGTGCCCAGAGAGGGCAAAGAAACCTTCAGTACCTGTTAACCTTGAGTGTTCTTGAAATCACGCATCTCCGGGGCACCCCAACATTAAAAGCGAATATCTTTAACAAAATTAAACCCATTTCTGCAGAATCGGTCGCTAAGCACTTGCAAGGGGCCCGTGCAAGGTATCGGGGGCTCCTTGCACCCTAAACTTATGGCTGTGGTTTTTAGCTGAGCCTCTCCACGACGGGAGCCCGTCGGTCCTTCCTGGAGGGCGTTCTGGAAATTCCCTGTTTGCTGTCCTGAGTGTGTTTAGAGGGAACCGTCTCCCCCATCTTGAATGCCAACGCTGCAAACGGGCTCTGCAGTGAAATCCTCTCCCCCTGCGCCCCTCCTCCTTCCATACACAGGCGCCATCAGTACTTTACAGTCCTGAACTCAGAATCCAAACTTCTGCGAAGTTGAGAAATGACTGGAGGCGCATCAGGTGACAATTCACTCGGGCTTGCAAAACCCACCACGGACAAAGTGCTCCTGGCGTGGGGTCCAGGGCCCTCACCTCCCTTCCAGAGAATTTAATCCAATTAGCTTTTCTTCGAGGTCCCCTTGTTATGTAAAGGTCTTTTCTGCTTGGCTTGATGAGACCAGTACTCCGTGCAGCAAACGGTTCGATTCTGCCCGTTTCGTGTGAGATCGCGCGCGCCCAGAAACACGCGTGTTACTGTTACCATTTCATTCCACAAGGGCTCGGACACCGACTCACAGCGAGTGCTGGGGCGAAGTCGCGAGCGTCGGGGATCAGAGGCCGGAGCCGCGCCGTCCCTCGCTCTTAGAAGGAAAATCCCTGCGAAGAGCCGGCCTGGGCGAGCGGTGTGCAGGGTCGGGGCTCTGGGGCGGCCTCGGGGCCACTTCAACGTGACCTGCGGAAACCTTTCCCTTTGTTCTGCGCACCGAGCCGGTAATATACTCCTCGGGTTTTCCCAAAATACTCCACAAGTGCGGCGGCACAAAGGCCTGGTCGGGGAGGCCGGGAGCCTGCGCGCGCCTGGGCCCCGGGCGAGCCCCGCCACCCCGCAGAGCCCGGGCTCGGAGGAGCGGGGTCCCCGGCGTGCGCGTCGGGGACCGCGCGGCCCTAACCGGGCTCTGGCGCCCAGACTCTGCCCCTGGTTACTCCGCCTTCCAGAACGAGGGGCGCGGCGCGTGGAATCTTCGGCCGCCGCGAACCGGCGCGAAGCGGGCCCGGCCGGGCCTGTCGCCCGCGCCCCGGGAGCCCCCAGGAGCATCGCTTCTCCCTAAACGGGACGGCGGGCCAGAGCCATCTAACTGCGGGGCACCGAGGGGCGTCTGCGCGCCTGCACTTCGCGCCCATCTCCTGGCCCCGGGCTGCCTCGGGGCGCCTCGGGCCCGACGGCGGGGTGAGGGCTCCTCGGGGCCCGGCCGCCCCGGAGAGAGCCCGCGGGGCAGACAGAGGCGCCGGGGAACCGGCTCGGGGCTGGCGCGCGCGGGCGCGAGGACGGCGCGGGCGCTGCGGGTCCCCTCGGCCACCTGCTGCTCGCGGCCGGGCCGGCGGGGCTGCTGGGACCCGGGACCGGGGACCGGAGACCGGGAAGGGAGCGGGCCGGCGGCTCGGGCCGGCGCTGCGTCGGCGCCGCCCCCCGCCCGCGCGTCGCCATGGAGACGGCTGGAAGTTGGTGGCGGAAAGCAAAATATTATGAGTGCAGTTGGGGTGACTCCAGGGGCGGGGGCCCGGAGGGCAGGCGCTGGAGCCAGAGGCAGAGGCGACAACAAAGGGCTCCGAGCGCGGAGGGAGAGGCGGCCCCGGCGCGACCCCTCGGCCCCTGCGCCCGCCGCGCCCCACCCTGCGCCCCGAGTCGCGGCCCTCCGGCCCGCTCGGCGCCAGTGCGCGCTGGCCACCTCCCCGGAGCCGCCGCTCGCCGGCCGGAGCGCTCTGGCTCTTCTTGCCTGCGACCGGGGTCGCCCAGGAGGCGCTTTCTCACCCCTCCGCACGCCGGCCGAGAGGGCGGGAAAGAGGAGCTGCGTGGCGCGGCCGAGGTCCGGGAGGCGAGGGGGCCGGCCGTGCGACCCCCTGCCCTCCTCCGGCCAGCGCGCTGAGTTCGGATTCCCGCTCAGCCGCTGGAGTCGCTGAGTGCGTGCTCCGGGAATCACGTAGACCCCTCGGCCTGGATGTAGAATCCAAGAAGAACGCAGAGCCCTGGATCTCTCCGCAGACGAACGATACGCCGAAATATTCTGGGGAGTCACTTGGGGTTTTGAGTTGAGAACCTTGAATAACGTTTTCAAAGGGTCCCTAGTTTCCTCTGGTCAAGCCCGGCATCCCAAGAGGATTTGCTGAAAGACACCAGATTTTATGGGGCTGTGCGCAGTGTCAATTCAGGGGACACAGAAGTGCTTTCCGAGGCCGGGACAGCCCCTCACGTGCGTGGTGAAGAGAACACACCAGCCAGTGTGCCAAAATGCCGCCACCAGTGGAAAAGCAGGCCTCACCCTCCCCTTTGCCAGAGACCCGGCTGCCTGGCCCAGAGAGGGACAGACTGTTGTAAAGATCACCAGGGTGCGCCCAGAACTACTGCGCCCCGAGTCCTGGATGCTGCCTTTACCCTTGTGCTCTACTCTGTATACTTGCAATTTTACTAAGGTTTGGGGCAGTGAAATGAAAGATTAATTGAAAGTATTGGGTAAATGAATGGATGCAAGGAAGGAAGGAAGGAAAGCAGGAAGGAAGGGAGGAAGGGCAGGCGAGAGAGGGAGGGAAAGAAAAAGGAAAAGAGAAAAAGCGAAGTATGAATTTCATTCAGTCTCAGGGAGTACCTGCTGGGGGGCAGGGCCTGGAGAAGAATGTGGCCACCGTCCTGCTGCCAGAGACTCCAGAGCCTGTCTGATTACAGAAGGCGTGGACAGAGTGACTGGTGAGCGACAAGGACGTAAAATAGGGCCCCGAGTCCTGAGGGAGAGGCGTTCTTGCTCCCCGAGCACCTACCACGAGTCAGTGCACCACAGACAGGTTCACACTTCAGCCTCTTAGTGACAGCTCTGCATGGAGTATGTTTAGGGTGAAAGAATGTGCCCCTGGCAGAGCTAGACTGAAGGCCACCCTGGGAATGCCCTTTCCCTTCCACCTGCCCTCTTGGCCCAGCCCCTCT
This sequence comes from Hystrix cristata, assembly GCA_004026905.1. Classification (NCBI taxonomy): domain Eukaryota; kingdom Metazoa; phylum Chordata; class Mammalia; order Rodentia; family Hystricidae; genus Hystrix; species Hystrix cristata. Next base: position 71,370 of record PVJO010001133.1, read on the forward strand.
AGAGTCAGGCCTTGGCTAGGACTCCAAGCTGACCTGGCCAGAAGGAAGTGTGTGGATGAGAGTACAAAGTCACACAGTGATGTCTTGGGCTCCAGAGGAAACCTCTGCACTTGGAGAGGATTTAGATGATGGCCACAAGGGACACTGTGCATCATAGCGGTTAAGCATCGACTTTGGACACAGGAAAGTCTTCGTTCGTTCATTCATTCATTCAGTCGAGGAAGCTACAGGTCTCCTATGTGCCAGGCGCTCTGCTGGATGCTGGGTATAATGCAGATGCTGTCTCCACTCCTCTAGAGCATACACTTAAGATTGACGAGTAAATACAAAAATACAGAGTTTCAGCGAGGGCTAAGCTCCGTGAAGAAAAAGTCCATCGGGATAATGAGGCGGGACATGGTGTCAGAAGGTGGACACCTTTCCTGGGCAGCTTTTCCTTGGAGTCTTGTGCCTCTGGTCTGGAAGCATCAAAGTGTCGGGTCCCTGAGCCCCAGGTTTTTATGGGACATACACACCCATCCAGTGGAGGTGTAGGGAGCAGGTAGGAAGTGTGCCGGTGATAAGCACACAGATACTCAGTGTTTACCGGTTTACTATGCGGCGTGAGTGCATTATCTACGCAAAGCTTACAGTAACTCTATAAAGAGGGAGCTTCAGCTGCTCACGGTTCACTTGGAGAGAGCAGCAGGCTGAAAGCACAAATAGAGCCAGCAGCTCCAGGCTCAGCCAGGCTGATGGGACTCTGGTGGCTAGTATACTCCCCACTCTGCCACAGCATGGCCACCAAGGTCTCAGTTTTCAGTTACCCATGGTCAACTGCGCTCTGAGAATAGGAAGTTGAAAATTTCAGAGACCAAAAATCCATAAGTTTTTGGTAAGTTTTATTACAGTATATTGTTGTAATTCTATTTTACCATTAGTTACTATTAATCTCTTACTATGCCTAATGTATAAATCAAACTTTATCATAAGTAGGCATGTATAGAAAAAAACCATCATATCTACAGGGTTTGGTACTGTGCACCGTTTCAGGTCCCCATGAACATATTCCCAGCGGGTAGGAAGGCTTGTGTGGGACCCAGCTCACCCTTACTGTGTGGGCCTAACTGCCCTGAGGGTGAGTACGAGTAAGAGACAGCTTCTCGCTCATGGTTTAAAAGCTGATGTTTATTAAGGAAGTACTCTAACTATGCTATTAGTTGTATTTTTAAAAATACATGTTAGAGTTCCTGTTGTCCACCCTGCTTCATGCAGTGGGACACTATCCAAGAGGAAAGATGCCGAGAGGGGCGGGGTGTTGGGACCAGGATTCGAACAGAAACCTCAGCCCAGTCTGTCTGACCCCAAGCCACTCACGAGTCCCCACCTGTCCTAATTCCTTTTTCGTTTGATGAGAGAAAGGTGGTGGTGGACGTGATGTCTAATAAAGCAAACGTACTTGTGGCAAACTCAAGAAGGACTTGCCATCTTCACCCTATATGAGTGGTAAGATAAGAATTTTACATTATTGTTGACAAAAATAGCATTCATAAAAAGAAACAGCATTCGGATTTCTACTACAAGCAAGAAATACTTCGTCCTCTTTGGGATTCACTCGAAGCTTAGTTGACATTTGCTGCATCTGTGGGAACGTCGTGGCTTCTCTTGTGTTCACAGGGGACATGTCTTGGGGGACGGTCCCATCGCACGCCGCCATCGGTCATGTGACCATCTCTGTAGCTGTCAGGTCATCTAACACGGTCCGTTGTGCCTGGAGGCTGACCCCAGACACGTGCATGACGCGTGACTTCGCAAAAAGAGCCCGAGTTCTGCGGTGGGTGGAACAAGTCAAAGCTGCAGCTCGCTGCCCAGCTGTGCGGCCAACAGCGAGTTGTACAGCTTTTCTAAGCCTCAGTTTCCTCCTTTGTGAAACTACCCTGGCCTCCTACAATTGTAATGAAAATAAATTCACGTTAAGATTGTTCATACTAAACATTTAATTTAGTACCTGGTACCTAGAAATTGTTCAGTAAATATCTAGAATTGCTCAGCAAAAATAACTATCTAGCCCGCCTGTGCTCAATTTTAGGTGTCTCGGTAGGAGAAAAAGTCTGCAAAAATTTCTTTAGACTGTTTCAGCACATCTAGACATTTTCTTTAATGGCTTGGCATAGCCTCTCTTTTGGTTTTCTTCCTTCCTCTTTTTCCTTCTTTCTTTTGTTCCTTTTTCCCTCCCTTCCTCCTCCTTTCCTTCCTCCCTTCCCCCCTCCCAAGGCCGGGAGCTGGACCCAGGGCCTCGAGCGTGCCAGGCAGGGGCTCTACCAGCAGGCCACATCCCCAGCCCAGCCTCCATCCTAACAGCTAGAGGACATTGGACAGAAGGATCCGTCTCCTTCTCCTCTCTTACCTTTCCCGTGCACTCCTGTGCCCGTCCCTCCATCCTGGTGCTCGCCAGCCGCTCGAGGGGGTGGCGGACGTGCCAGGTGCAGCAACACCTGAGTGTGGCTCCCGCACGGAAGCCCGCACGCCTCCAGCCCTGCAGTGTGCTGGCCGTTCTTCAGTCTCCTTCCTCTCTGCCCGAGTCGCTGCACACTTGCTTTCGGGAAGTGGAAAATTTGGTTCCAAATGAGCCATTCTCTGAAGCTCACTCCAGAAGGCTGCAGAGAAAGAGTTTAGTTCCTCCCCACCTCTTTAAAATGCAAGGACGAAAATGTCCATTCGTCTGTCTTTACCATTTAACTTCTACCTACAGTGCGGGGGGTTTTTTGTTAGTACGTGTTTGCCATGCATCATGATCATATTCATCACAGGGAATTTGTACCTGCACCTAATATGTCTTAATTCTTCTTTTCTTCCCATTCCCCTCCCTCTCTTCAGCCTTTTTTCCCTCCTCATTTACAAAAGCTTTGTTTCCCTTTTCCTTCCCTTTTTAAATCTTTTTTCTTCCTTCCCTTCTCCCTCCCCCCACCTTCTTCCCCTTCCCATTTGAACATGCTCTTCCTACTTTCCAATATCTGTCCTCCATTTTGCTCCTTATTTACCCTTTAGGTTTCTCACACCAGAGAAGCAACGCAATATTTAAACTTGTGTGTCTGATTTATTTCACTTAAAATGATGGTCTTGAGACGCATCCATTTACCTGAAAATGTCTCGTTTATCTTTATGGCAGAGTACTACTCTGTTGTATGTAAAAACCACATTTTCTTTATCCATTCATCTGTCGATGGGCATATGGGCTGTTTCCAAGATTTAACTATTATAAACCGTGCTGCTGTAAACATGGGTGTGCACATATCACGGTGGTACGTTGCTTTTAACTCTTTTGAGAAGATACCTAGAAAGGGAAACGCTGGGTCAAATGGAACCTCTAGTTTTCGGTTTTTGAGGACTCTCTGATTTCCACAGTGGTCGTACCAGCCTACACTCCCACCAACAGTGGGGCAGGCTTTCTCTCTCCCCGAGGCCCTGCCAGCATTTGTTATTGGCTAATTTCTTCTTTGCTTTCTTTTCTTTTTCTTTCTTTCCTTTCTCTCTCTCTCTCTCTCTCTCTCTCTCTCTCTCTCTTTTCTGTGCTAGGGATCAAACTCAGAGCTTTGTGCTTGCCAGGCGGGTGCTCTACCACCGAGGTAAATCCCCAGCCCCTGCTGTCTGATGGTGTGGTGATGGCCTTTCTGGAGTGAGGTGGAATCTCAGTGTTGTTTTCATTTGCAGTTCATGAATGGCCAGTGATGTTGCACATTTTTTCATATATTGATTTGCTGTTTGTACTTCTTCATCTGAGAAGTGTCTACTCATTTCAGATGCCCGTTTCTGGACTGGGTCTTTACATGTAGGGGCTACGTTGCGGTTTTTGAATTCTTAAAATTTTGGAGAGCTCATGAAATGCAGAGAAGCATGAAATGCAGTGACTCTTTCAGCTGAATTTGGCCCAAATGTAGATAACTAGGCCTGGATCGACCTGTGCCAGTAGATTAGATGGCTTCGGAGCAGGAACACTTCAAAATCCGTGTGGTTTCCACGTCAGGGCTGGTTGATCCTCAAGAAGGCCCAAAGGCTCAGTCCCCACCTCGGCAGTCTGTTCTGTTAGATCAGCAAGCTGGTTGTATTGGCTTCTATTGCTGTGGTTCTGTTTTAATTTGAAGGGGTCGGAAGCTTTGGGAAGCCCAGGGAGGGTGAGCTAGCGTTTGTGCCCTGTCTGCTTGTGGTCGGCCTCGTTCAGGTGCCGTCTCAGGGAGATTGCTGAATCCAGCAGATTTTATTTCCGGGAGACAGAGACTTTCCACTTCATCAGTGCGGATCTCGTGGACCCGACACACGGAAGGAAATCCATTACGAGTCAACACAAGCAGCCTCGACTTCAAGCGAGACTTGGAATAGCGTCATTTGAATACTCCAGAGAGTGATCGGTGACTGCTAGTTACCCCCCACGCCAGCCTCAAGCTTGTGAGGCATGAATGCGTTTTGTGAGAAAAGTTCTGTGAGCGTGTCGGCCTCGAGAGACTGGTGCTGCTGTGGGAGGGCTCCAAGCCACACCGGACTGTGGAAGGAGGCGTCTTCTGAGTGCTACAGCTATTTCATTTGTATGTTTCTAAATGACCATGAGTGACCCTTTCGAGTTCCACACTGGCTTTTAGAAATGGCTAGTCTAAATATGAGGTGTTCGTACATATAGCTTATTTATAATTCATAATTTGTGTTCCACATCTAAGTGCCCCCAAGGAAGCCACGCTGGCTCAGCAGTCGTTAGGATTTTGTAAAATTCTAGGATTAGACCCATGGCGTAAACTCAAGCCTGTTTGGGTGGACTCGAACTGCTGCATACATTTTGCACAGTTTTCTTTGTGCCACTCGCTACTGACCATTTGGGGTGACAGAAGACTTAGGGTGCCCGTGTAGAAGGCTTGCTCCACCGAGAAGAAATCAGCTTATTTCACGTGGTCCTCCGATGACCACGAGGTGGGCTAGAGTTTCCGCTTCTGGGACTTTCAGTTCTTTTATTCTTTTTTCAAATAGCTGCTGCAGAAAGCATTCTTTCACATTATAGAAAATAAGTCTGGCTGGGAAAGCGCTGAGAGTTGCAAGGAAGAAAGATTGCAGAGGGCTTGAAGTCCTCGCTTAAAACTTTAAAACAACACTGGAAGGATTCCTAAAGCGTCAGGCATTGCTGAGAGAAGCCTTTGGTCTCCACAAGCTTTTATGTTCAACTCGGTGGGCGGGTTTCGATGTTGCCATGCTGCTGCGGGCAGGAACCTCTTCGGAAATGCCAGGCTCTGGGGGAAACCAGCCTTTTCTCCCAGTCAAGGCTCCGTGTTAAGGTTTGGAAGCTTGCTCTGCTGAGTGGTTTCCCTCCTTCCTCGGAGCTCCTCGGGTGCCCGGGCTGCTGGGCACTCTGCCTGGGCACCTCACAGGGCACAGCCGGGGGCGCTGGGCAGGGAAAGCTGCAGCCTCGGCCTGGTCCTGTGACACCTGGGAGGGCAGAGCTTCCAGGGGGCCCACGAACAGAGAAAACCTTCCCCACGGAGCTGTGCGCGCTTCGAAGACTTTCTGGATATTGGAAGGGATTTTTTTCCCCAATACTGGAGCTTGAAGCCCCGGCTTTCCCACTGAGCCCCGCCTCAGCCCTTTTTTTGTTATTTTAATTTTGAGGTGGGGGTCTTGTTAAATTTCTAAATTGCTCAGGCTGGGTTTGCACTTGGAATCCTCCTGCCTCAGCCTCCCAGGGTGGGGCATCACAGGCACGCTGTACCATGCCTGGCTTTGTAAAGGTGAAATGAAAGCACCAGTGCTGTGTGAGTGCATCTTCCTATCTGGAGACACAAAGACTGTCCTCGAGATGCAAGAGTGAAAGCTCCAGTAGCTGACGGCAGGGTGACTTCATGAGTTACTTTCAAATATTTTTTATACAGTTGTTTTTGAGGTTGGCTAGTGGCTCAGCACAGCTCTTCTCCAGGCAGAATGCTGCGGACTGATGTGTGTCACCTCACCGAGTTCCCACACAGAGCCCGCGACATTATAGCCCCATTTCGCAGGTGAAGAAACTGACGTTCAGAGGCCACACACTGGTGTCCAGCAGGATTTGGACATGAGTCTCTGAGTCCAAAGCTAGGCTGCCTCCTCACCTGCCAAAACCTCGGGCTGGAAGCAGCATCTCAGATTCGCACCTTCCGGCTCACACCCTCCGTGACTTCGGCAGCAGGTGGCTGGCTGACCACGGGTGCCCCCAGCACCCCTTCCCGGGGGACCCCTTTGTGCCATTTGCCTTTGGTCTCGAATCACCTTGGAGCTTCTGGGTTCCAGCTGGCCTCGCGTCATGCTTGGTATCTGCCCCTCAGCTGCCACTCGCTTTGGCAAACTTTGGCATCTCACACGCAGCATCGAGAGCTTCCTGTCTGTACTGACAGACACAATTCCACTTGGAATCACTTCAGTATAACCTCATTTTTAACATAGCAGCAGCCTCCATGTGTACAACATGCTGCTGTTTGCAGTTACCGATTATTCCCTGTGTGGACTCTGGAATCTGCAGACTTGGCAAGCAGCAGCTTTGCTGTGGGCTGGATGTGTGGATGTGGCAAAGGAGCCTCTTTGAGCCTCAGTTTGCTTGTCAGGAAGATGGGGCTATTCCTGAAGCCCCTTCCTAGTCTGTTGTGAGGATTGAATGAAGTGATTGTGCAAAGGACTGGGCACACTGTCAAAGTTCAGTAAACATGAGGTGCCCAGCATGCCACCTTCTTCCTGTGGCCTCCTGCTGGCTTGTAAGACCTTTCCCTAGCAAGGACCACAAAGGAAGAGAACACGAAACTTTATAGAATTTTGCTCCCCCACTGTGTTCAGTCTTTCAGGGTGCTGCCTCATAACCCGTGAGCTGGCCTGATCGTTCATTGCCACCTCACACCGGGTGAAACGGGCTCAGAGGAACTCGGCCACGTGCTGGCTCATGGAGCCAGTGGGCGTCTGCACGGAGGCCCGTCATGGTGCGGGGGGTGATGCTGCCTGTTCGATCAGGCCACCTGCACGCGGATTAAAACAGTCGTACAGGCCTCGTGGCTCCCATCAGCAGAGCTGACCCTGACCCACTTGTCTCTAGAGCCGCTGAAGCGCAGGTCCCGCCCTCCTCGTTCATGCTTTTTACGTGAGACCTCTCGTTCCTCATGATTTCCTGCGTCCTTATCACCTGCGCTCAGCACGGCCTGGGATCTGCGAGGGAGGCCGGCACAGTCAGCGCCCGGTAGGTGCTTACATGGCCAGCACATCAGTCCCACCTTCATGGTGCTGCGTCTCCTTGCTTGGTCCTAGGGTGGCTTCGCAGGCCTCCACCAGATACCGGGTAAATCAACGAGGGATGGACTCGTCTTCTTTCGCCTTCCTCCTGAGTGCCAGGCAGGCTGCTGACGTCCCGCTGACTCATTTTTTTCCCTTCCTCCTCCTGTTCTTTCTCCACTCCTTGTTGATTTGCTATTCTTTGCCCAAGGTACGGGGAGTAGCAGGTGAGTGTGTTACAGCCGGCTGTTAAGGAGCTTATGTTATTCTAATCCTCATAACAACCTCATGGGGGAGATTTGTTTTTTATAGGGAGGCCTAGAAGCCCACAGGGTTAAGTAATTTGCCCAGGGCTGCAGAACTCGCTTGGTCCGTTGTAAGTGGAGGAATTGAATTAGTGTCTTTCTGGCTTCCAAACCCAGGTTTTTTGCATACCACCAAAAGATCCAAGAACCAAACGGGAAAAGTAACAGGAAGAGTGCGAAGGAGGCGCCTTGGGGGTGAGGACGGCATACTGAGTATGACTGCTGAGCACTTTCTGATGCCCACCCGTTCACTTAGTTCCCATACAAACCCCATTTGGTGGTGGTATCGATTCTGACCCCCCATTTTGCAGATGGAGAAATTAAGGCTCCAGCAGGTCAGATTTCTTACCCAAGAGTGAGACCTGAACCTAACAGTTTGGCTTTCCAGTTTCTGCTCTTCACCATGACACTGTCAGTAAAAAGAAAATTTGTGTTTAAAAAGTTCCTCTGTCGTAAACAAGTACTTGGAGTCACATGGTTCCGTGTGTCAAGAGCGTGCCCTGCGTCTGGCGTGACGCCAAGTGCTCCCGTGCGCCTGCCCCAGGCCAGCAGGTGATTATTGTCGACGTTTTATGCAGAGGGTCATGGCGGTTTCAGGTTCTTATTTCCCGACACATTCAACAGGAAGGGATGAGAGGGAATGCAGATCACCTGGCTGCTTTTCCTTCTGGTGGCTCTTGGGAAATAATGACTCAGAAGAAGGAAAAATTCTGGGCCCAAAGATGTTTGTTAAAATATTATTGAAAACCAGAATAGTACCATAAGGGATACCAGATGCCTGTCTAACAGTGATGGTTATGAAGACTGTAGCTACATGGCAGAAATCGGCACGATAGCCTGCAAAGAGGAAAAGGAATAAACATTGTGTTTGCTGGGGTCACAGCTCACATGTGTGCCCATGTGGGTATGAGACTGGAGAGCGAGGAGAAAAAGAAGTTCCCAAGTTAGAGGGGGGTGCTGCGGGCAAATGTGTTTCTCGTCTCAAGATTTAAAAATGTGATTTCTCTGATAGATTAACACAGGAGAGGAAAAAGCATTTGGCTTCGAGAAGGAAGATTTGATAATTTATCTCAGAAGTGCAGGCCAGGTCAGGATGTCTGGGTCCTGTAGTCAGGAGTGCCAGGCTCCCCAGAGTTCAGGGGGATCCACACCCGCTTCCAGGTGGGTAGGGAGAAATCCAGCAGAGTTAACAAAAATCGAAAGTCCCCAAGACTGGAAAAGGTAATGATGTCAACATGAATGGATGCTGGGCGGAGAGAGTAGTCTTTGCTCTAATAATTCCAATTTTGTGTATTTTCATAATATCGTAATAATAGAAATAAAGTGTCTTGCTGCCAGGTGGGGGGAAGTCAAGGGGACATGAATGTCACACCCTGGATCTGCCCCAGCGCTTGTTAGCCCTGCTGTTCTCAGGGATCTGCTTCTGTGGTGAATTTCTCCTCGACAGGAGATGGCACTGAACACCTTAGGTTGGACTTTTCTCTGGAGACGTTTTGAGCTCCTGCTCTGAGAGCAGACGTCGTTAGTGCACTCTTGGGCGTCTGCGTATTACCTCTTGCACTCTGCAAATGATGACCCTTCGGCTTTGCTCACTTCAGAGTTTCGTGTATTGAGTTTTCCTAAAGGGAGAACAGGCCCAGAACCGACACCCAGTCTGTCTGCTGTTCTGCCGGACACAGTGTTCCCCGCCAGGCTCTGAGGCTGCCCAGTTACTGGCGTCCGTGTAGGCGAACGCTCAGGTTCCAGCCAGGCGGGACTCCTGGCTCGGTGGCTGACTGGCTGTGATGACGAAGGCCTTGGGGGCCACGTTCCAGGGGATGTCCTTTAGGCCACTTCAGGGTTGCCTGTCTCAGGCTGTGACTGAGTCCCCGAGAATGAGGAAAAGACGCAGGAGGGGCCCTGTGCCAGGGACTGGCAGGGAGCCAGCAGAGTTCCCAGGAAGAGGACACCTGTCTTTTCTCACCCAGGACTTCCTTCCTTCCTTCTCGGAGGCCTAGCCCAGGCCTGTAAGACCCGATTAGACTCTGTTGGTGACCTCCTGCCAGGGGGGCCTTGACGTCCCAGTTTGCTGGGACAATCCTGGTGTCCTCACAGGGACAATGATGAATAAGACTGCTTTTCAAGCTCGCAGGTGTGCGGGTCTGCACACGTCCGGTGCTGTCGCCCTGACCCACAGCCTCCTTCCCGCCAAGGTTCCTCTTTCAGACTGCGCTGCACAGCGCAGGATGGGGCGGCTCTCAGCAGGGGGAGCCGGCTTGTGTGCGCCTGCTCACAGCATCGTGGAGCCCAGAGGAACGTTCCCAGCGCATGCGTGTCCAGCCAAGACCGGAAGGAAGGCTGGGCTCACTCCCGGCTGCCTGTCCGTTGCTTGGTGGATTATTTGTGGAGGATCCCGCACTAAACTCCAGCCTTTCCCGAAGACAGAGGCTGTGTCTGTCTGTGAGCAGCAGTGCCAGATGCATGGCCCTCCATAAGTAGCTGACCAAAGAGCGGGGTGAGTGGATGTGAGTCCCCCAGTAGGTTCCCCTTTCTGACCGGTGCAGTTGGGTGACCTGTTCAAAGCCTTCCGATGGCTTCTCAGGGACTTGGGAAGTTCTTACGATGGCCACCACGTCCCTGCGCACTTTAGAGCTCCCTGACCTGTTCCCCGCCGTCCCCCAGCGCAGTGTCTCCTGGTCCTCCTCGCCCCAAGCCCACTCGGCCTCAGGCCTCTGAGGGAGACCTCCGTGTCCCACGGCCTAAAGCAGTGCCCGTCTTTATTGCCGTCGCCTCGCACCCGTCATGGGTCCCTGTCTCCACACGGACAGGAAGCTGCTGTGAGCAGGTCACTAGATCCCCGGAGCCTGGCACACACTGGGTGGGAACTCACTGTCTGGGGAGCACAGGGCGGGATCACGGCAGGGCAGGACAGGCCCCTTCCTGGAACCCAGCGGCCCTCGGGGCAGGGCCCTGGCGTTGCCACGGCAACCTGCTGACCCAAGGGTCACCCTGGTGAAGCCGAAGCCGCAGCTGCCTCACTCGCTCTGTGTCCCCACCAGCGGCGCCCAGGGACGGAGAAAGGGGCGGGGGAAGATGAGCCAGAGGCGAGCTCGCGCCGGGGCTGGAGGTGACAGGAGCAGGCCACGGCGACACGGTCCCACCGGTAATGACCAGGGAAGGGGCCGGCCGTCTTCTGTCACTGTCAGTGTCGCCTGTCAACTCTTTCAAGTCGTGTTTCTAAAGCCGCCAGTTACTCAACAGGCCGAGCGCAGCGCCCTGAAAGGCTGCTGGAGAGGAGCAGGAGTAATGCCTTCTGTTAGTCTCAGCGACCCTCACCTCGGGGGTTGCCTAAGACCTCCCTGCTCCCCCAGCTCCTCCGGAGCAGAGGTCTGTGTCTTTGCCTCCTCTGCGGGGCACTGTGGTGCCCTTCCTGGCTGCCGGCTGCTCCCCATGGACGCCCACCTGTTCTCCACCTGTCCCTCCATGCGCCCTGGGTCACGGGCCGGTGGTCACTTCACCTTAGTTCCTAGAACCCACTGGGCCTTCGTCCGTGACTGTGACCCTCTCGCCTGCAGTGAGCTCCTTCCTCAGTTTGGCAGACGGTGACTCCTCCAGGGACAGGCCGAAGTGCCACCTTGTCCATAGATGCCCTCCTCGCTGTGCCGCACGGGTCTTTATTGTCACTCCTGCTGTCCTGCTTCCTGGCCGACGTCGCAGGCAGCGCACTCCTGGGAGGGCTCAGCAGGCCAGCTTTGGAGACAGACAGACCTGATCTGGCTCAGCCGCCACGTCGAGTGGCTTCCCCTGGCTTCTCGGAGTCTCTCCTTCTCCTGGAAGGGCAGGGTTAGTGAATCTCTGTGTCAGGTGCTCCGAGGAGTAGAGACAGCATGGGAAGCAGGGTGAGCACAACAGGAGAACACTCAGTACCTGCTGACATCACCATCATGCTCTGTCCCTGTCCCATGGCAGTGACTTCCGGTCCATGGAGATGGCGCCGTCCTCATTTTTCTACAGCCCACAAAGCTCAGCATGCTAAGAGCTTCACCTGTACCAGCTCAGTTCATCTCTGTAGATTACAGGCGGGGATTTAGGAAGGTTCATACAGTTAGTAGGTGGCTGGGCCGGGGTTTGAAGTCCAGTTGTTCCAGTCCAAACCCCACCTCCTCCCAACCTGCTGTCTCCTCTTTCCTCTTGTCCTGACTTTGTCCCCTTGGGTCACTCATGTCACCACCTTACACAAGTCAAGCAGGACTCCCCAGGGGCCTGTGCCTGCCTCTGCATCTTGACAGACTTTGTTCTCTCACTTGACTAAGTCCTTGCTCAGATTATGCTGCTTTTTAGACGCCTTCTTGGTGGAGGATCTGCCTATCCTCTGTTCTCCGTCCTACTTTGCTTCTCTTCATCGTGTTCATCACCACCAGCCATGCACCCAACACTGTTCCAGGCTCTCGGGGACCAGGTACTTGATGAGACAAATAAGGTAGCCAATTTACATTTTAAGGGTGAGAAAAATGTATGCCAGAAAAGTAAATAAGCATGATATTTTTAGGTCTTGAGACTCTGGTCCGCCAGGGATACCCTGTGGTACCACACTGGTTTCCTGTTGATTTGCTTTTGTCCATTTCTTCTGCTGGAAGTTGACACTGAAGGCACTTGATCATTTACAGAATGAATGACCAGGTGGCTGGACAGTCTGAGAGATCCTCATGATTATGTTCTGCAAACTTCAAAGATTATCTGGTTTTTGATAATGATCCTAATTGGCTCCGCTTGCCAGATCAGTATGTGTTCGTGAAGCATCACTCTAAGCCTTGGACGGTCTTGGACCTGCTGTGTCCAGGTGTGGCCATTTCCTGGTTGCTCTTTGCTGCTGCAGAGGGACAAAGCTTCCCAGAAAACTCAGTAACGTATATGGCCCTGCTCAAATTCATTATATGAAACTGAGAATCATTTCAGATGGGGACTTCTGAGTCTTCCCCTCGAAGTGAAGAAGCATAAAATCTGCCCCTGAGGGATGAGGGTTAAGCTCCTGGTGAAATCCGCAGTCATGATCCGCAGCCTCCTTCCTGTGCGACCCCGGAGCCCGTGCTCACAGCCATCCGTAAATCCTTCTGGGCGTTTAGTGCCAGCTTGGTTCTTACGGACAGGTCGGATGGGTTTGGAGGATCTAGAATGAGGCAGCAGGGAATGGGAAGTAATCTGTGTGTGAGCTGAGTACCCCTTCTCCCGTGTCCCGCACAGTCCCCAGAATGGAGCGCCAGTGTCACGGTGCCGATCGCAGACTGCCTTGCTTTGAGCCCGCGCGTCAAGCCTAAATTCCCACAGCTGTAAGAAGCGATACTAACACACACCATATAATTTCATTCTGAGGTTTCATTTGGACCATGTATGGGAAAATGCTTTGCCTGGTACCTGCACATAGTAGGAATCTAATACTGTTTCTGGCAAAAAGTACTGCATTCAACAATACCTATCTATTGGGCGCATCCCGGGGCCAGGCACAGGCCAGCCCCTGTGCTCAGGAGCAGGGACAGAAATGACAGGTCGTGACCTGAGTGGGAAGCCTTTCGCTTTCTAGATGGTGACTGGAGGTAGGAGTCAGGCTCGCTCATGTCTTTGTCACCCATGGCTTCGCTTCAGCATAGCTTCTTGCATTGAGAAGGCACAAAATAGATGTTTGTTGAATTTTGCTTTTTTTTAATTTGGAAAAATCACCGTTGCTGTGTCATACATATACTTTTATACCTGTGGTGATAAGAAAGAAAACTGGAAATTCTACAGTTGTGGGCGGATCTACTTAGATGTTGCGTGTTCCTCAACATCGTGCCTGTCCCTCAGGCGACACTGGCTGAGGCCTCGGGAAGCCTTTATACCAGCGATGGCGAACCCATTAGAGCTGTCAGCAATGCTGACAGTCCACTGCAGGACACGCGCCAGAGGTTCAGCCGCACTGCTTTATACCACGCGGTGAGGTCGCGTCAAAGCAAAGAATCAGTCGGCCGCCTTCCTAAGATGCTGTGCTCTGAAGTGAAGAGATGGATGAAGAAATGTGCGAAGGAATTCAGCAAAGTGACAGTATGGGAGAGGTGCAGAAGTTCTAACACACGGCGGGCTGTGACCCATCCTGTGTTCCAGCCACCACACAGGATCCCAGAGCTCATGTCAGGCTGGGAGCAGCACTGTAGTTATGACCTCGGCTCGGGTGCTGGTCCTGTGCCTGCTACTTGGGTGACTTTGGACAAGTCACCCAATCTCTCTGAGCCTTAGTCTTCTTATCTCTAAAATGTGCCTATTACTAGCTGGGCATGGGAATTGTAGGTATGTGTAATACCTGTAATTCCAGCACTTGGGAGGCTGAGGCAAGATGATTGCTGTGAGTTCCAAGCCAGTCTGGGCTACATAGTGAGTTCAAGCCAGCCTGAACCACATAGCAAGACCTCATCTCAAAAAAAAAAATGTGCTTATTAATAGCTTCTACCTCGCAGGATTGTAATAAGATCCACTTGATACTGTACGTAATGTACAATGCCTGGCCCATAATAAGGGTTTGATAGATGGTGGCCTTTCCTATTATTAAATCATTTAATCTACAAATAAGCAAGGTAGCAGAACACAGGGCTTTATTCAGAAGTCAATGTATGTCATTCTGGTTGAGTAATTGCTGCAGATCATTTTAAACTGCAGGAAGTGTCCTTCGGTTGACCTCAATAGAGACTTCCTGGTGTGTAGTGCAAGCAACCTGACGTACAGGATGTGAACAGCAGATGCCCTGCTGAGGACCCCACTAGGGAGAAGGCAAATGTCATGGTTCCCCCATGGACCCAGGGCCTGTGGGACACTTCAGGGTCACGCACACAGCAGACCCTCGATAGCACGAGAGCTCCAGGTGGCCAGGTTCGCCAGTCTCGGCATGGCTCAGACCACCGCCTGGACCCTCAGAGTCTCCCCTGGGGCCAGGTGCTCGCATGGACGTGGACACCAGAAACAGGTGAATTAGATGGCAAAGAAGTGGAAGCAAGTTCTTCCAAGAACGATCCAAAACAAGTAGGTACCTTGACCAGAAGTATAGAGACACGCCGGTTGTCCTGCCATGTGCCATGTGCCACCGAGACCACACGCATTTGGGGCTGCCCCCGGAGCAGTGTGCGGAGCTGCGGGGCTACGGCAAAGGCCTGGGGTCAGCGAGACCTGAGTGGGTGCGGCGCGGTACTGCACTTCCTGCCCTTGTACCTTGCCTTCGCCCCCTCCAGCGCCGGGACGGGGACGTGCCTGGAGAGGCACTGCCCCCAGGAAGGTTCTTGCTGACATGAACCTTGGCAGGTTTAGAGCCAGCACCTCTCCAGATGGTCCTGTAGGTTCTTCCCAGTGCATCACCAGTCCCTGGGATCTCACTGCAAGAACACACCGCTGCAGGGACCCTGATGGTATCAGGCCTGTACGTGACCACAGGGAGGGTGCTGGTGCTCCTCACGAAAGGGGAGCAGTGTGTGCATGCGCATGCATGTGTGTGTGTGTGTGTGTGTATACGCATGCCCACATGCGTGTAAGAACAACTAGGCGTATTCATCCATGTAGGAAGCCCAGAGAATGGCCCAGAGGGCTGCAGACTACAGCAGGTACCACCCAAAGTCAGCCGCGGCCGTTGCCAAGGAAACTAACTGCTGGCTGGAATGGGTGAGAAGATCCCAGCGAAGACATCCTGGAGACTGGGGGCGACGCTGGGGATTTGGGGCGCTGCGCTTGGCAGGCAGCATGACAGCAGAGGCCCACCGTGTGCAGCCCGGCTTCAAAAGCACCCCGAGCTGCTGCTTGCACATGAGCCTTTGCTAGCTGGAAGGGGGAGCGTTTTAATATTTTCAACTTCTCTGCCCTTTGAGATTTTCTCAGAAATACCGATTCCCATATCCTCGTAACAAGCTGGCTCTTGTTCCTCCCTTTGGCTGTCTTCCTCCCAGCTTACTTACAATTTTGGAAACAGCTTTTAAAAGGACATTGTTGGGACAGAAAATACTAAACGACACAAAAACCCGCTTCTTCTTCATGCTCTTGCATCTGCTTTTCCCCTCACTACATAGCAAACCCGCCACCTGGATTCTTTTGCAGTTTGTGGCCCAGGGTGTCAAGCACTGATCCTTTCCTCAGCTCCCTGAACCATGGGGAGTCACGTCATTTGATCCCTCTGAGCCCCACTTGCTTTCTAGGAATGACAGATTAAAGTCCTTGCTTCCAAGAGTTGCGAAGACTCAACGAGGGAACATATGTTAAAATAATCAGTGCCAGCCTCTGTATTGCCCAGAAGGCAGCGGGAGACGGTCCTGTTCACACAGCATCCTGCCACATCGGCCTTCCTAAGGAGACCACTTTCTGCAAAATTGCACAGTCAGAATCAAGGAGTTCACTGGAAAAGCAAGTTGGGGGCACAGTGCTCAAAAACATTGTCCAGGACACATAAAGATGGAAGCCTCATCAAAGCGACAGCATAGTTTTGCACATATTACATGATGAAGAGATGCACCAATACAGTAATGATGGCGCCCGACTCAGGTGTGGCGGGAGGCTGCTTGTGGACGCGGGTGTCCGCAAGGTGCAGCTCTCGCGTTATCAGGAAGCCACAGAAGGCGGGGACCTGGGGGTGCGACTTGGGATGCACCGGAGGAGGCGGATGTCTGAGGGACGCGTGTTTTGCACATTCCTGTGGGCACAGTTCCAACAGGTGTAGTTTTCTGCCTCGCTGAGTGTTTCTTATGGAAGAAACGGAGCTGGAGGAGACTCGGCGTTCACACCGTGCTCAGACTGCTCCCCAGGACATCACCTGCGTGGCAGCACACGGTTTTTCAAAACAAGCAGCCGACTGTTCTTGGGTGATTTCATTGACTGACTGAATGAATGGTGAGCAATCTAGAAAATGAAATAAGCATTGTGACTTCATTGGAAAAGTACCTCAGTAGCCTTTGAAGCCAAACAGAAAACCACAGCGTTTGGGTGTTAAAAGTGCTGCCTAGCTCCTCTGGGGCCGGCAGTTTCTCCTGCTGTGGCCTCCATTGGGCTGGGGTGGCTGGACAGGGGAGGTAACTGCCAGTTTCCCCGCCTTCCTCACTTCAACCAGCTTCTCTAGGGTTTTGTTTGCTTTTTCTTTTGTTTTCATTTGAAGAAAATGTTCTGCTAATACACAAGTTCGCAGACCACTGCCAAAGACTCATTCGGTTGGCCAATTTTGTTGCATGAATGACTTCTCAGGGATACTGTAGCTCTTCTTTGCAAAGGAAGATGATCCTCAGTTGGTTGTAGTGGGCTGTGAATTCTTCAGAATTCATGGAATTGGACCAAGGGGTACTCAGGTGGCCTGCTGATGGCCATGTGGCCTCCACGCTAACCAGCCAACTTCCTCCTTGACGGTGCACATGGGGTGTCACATGTCATCTGGTCCCACTCTGGGCAGATGTCCTGGGAGTTGATGAGTATGCAGATCGAACACGTTTGTGATGTTTCTGTCTCCTGGCAGACGCAGCAAGCCTGTGATTTCTGTTGTTTTTTTGTGTTTTTTAGAGAGCTGGATTGAAAGATGTCTCAATGAAAGTGAAAACAAACGTTATTCCAGCCACACATCTCTGGGGAGTGTTTCTAATGATGAAAGTAAGTGCTCAAAATTCATTCCTCCTGGACACCTTCACACCATCACCATCCTGCTGGGGGGCAGCCCAGAGCTCCAGACCACTGGGCTGGGGCGAGCCACTGGAACGAGAGACCCTTTGGCTGTGTAGGAAGGGCCCGGGCCCTCCACGTAGGAGCCTGTGAAAGGGAGTGGAGTCCAGCCGGGGGAGGTGGAAGTCGGGGCCATGGCAACACCTTGCTGTCTGCAGACTTGTCTTCTGCAGTGGGTGTGCCAGCCAGTGTCCCCAGAGGCCCTATTCTGGTGATGCTCCCCCCGGGGCAGATGTGGGAAGGGGAACAGACACTCTGTGTCCACTGCCAGTGTGGGTGTAAAGTCACGGCTGTCGTTTCCAGTGTCCTTGCTACTGGGAGGTAAAACTTTTCTCCCAGATGTAGACCAGGGAACCGGAGTGACTACAGGATGCACCAAAAATGGGGGTGGGAGGACCAGCTTATCATAGATGTCATTTCCAGCAGGGTCAGAAGCATCTTTGTCCCTTGGTCGATGACATGCATAGTCTTGGCTCAGTTTTCCCAGAGCTTGGGCTTGGAGCCGCCCGTCCACAGCCCTAGGAGACCAGTTCAACACGCCGAACATGGGCGTGGGACTTCGTCATAACCATTCTGCTGACTTTTATACCAGTGAGAGAAATTCAACGTAAACAACATGACTCTTCTATGAATAGTGTGATGAGTTTTTAACATGTCATATCCACCTCGTATAATCACTTTCATGACCTGGACTTACCACACTTTCTTTATCCATTCTTCTGTTGGTGGCCATTCGAGTTGTTTCCAGCTTTTGGTCATTGTGATTAGTGCCAAGGTGGACATGGATTTGGGCACACACCCAGAGTGGAGTTACTAAAACTGACAGTGGTTTTATGTTTAGTTTTTGACAAATCACAAACCTGGTTTCTGTAGTGTTGCACCGTTTTATATTCCAGCCAGAAATGCACAGAAGTTCCAATTTCTCCATATCCTCACCACCACTTGTGGTTTTTTGTTGTTATTTTTGTTTTGTACCAACCACCCTAATAAGTGTGGAATGGTATCTCATTGTGGGTTGTTTCTAATTTTTTTTAGTACGTGTGTGCAGTACATAATGATCTCATTCATCGTGGGTGTTTGGTACATGTACATAATATATCTTAACTCTTCTTATGTCCCCTTCCCCTTCCCCAACCCCTCTACCTCTTGGTCCCTTTTCCGTACACCAAAGATCCATCTTCCTGTTTCCTATTATTTATCTTTTATTTTGCTGTTTAATTTACTGATATCTCGGGTTTCTCATGTAAGAGAAACCATGCGATATTTAAGCTTGCCGTGTTCATTATAGGTTTGGTTTTGGTTTTGTGGGTTTTTTGGGGGAGGTGCTGGGGATTGAACTCGAGGTCTTGTACTGCTAGGCAAGCACTCCAGCACTGTGCTAAATCCCCAGCCCCTCAGTGTGGTCTTCATTTGTGTTTCCCGAATGAGGAGCACATTCAGCATTTTGCACGTGCTTATGGACCATTTTTGTATCTTCTTCGGAGAAATGTCCTTCGCCCAACTTGTACCAGGTTCTTTCTGAGTTGTTGAGTTGTAGGATTCCTCTTTTTTTTTTTTTTTTTGTGGTGCCGGGGATTGAACTCAGACCCTTGTGCTTGCAAGGCAAGCACTCTAATCACTGAGCTAAATCCCCAGCCCCCAGGATCCCTCTTTAGTGTGTGAATATTAGCCCCTGCTCAGATGTGTGATTTACAAATGCTTTCTCTCCTCCTGTAGGCTGCCCTTTCACTCTGTTGATAGTACTCTTTAACGTACGAGAGATTTCTATTTGGAAGTAGTTGTATACAAATGTATTCAGGTGAGATTTGTGTAGTTTACATTCAGAAAAACATACCGTTTTAGGTTTGTTGCCGGTGTCTTTGTTGCTGTATTCCGGAAATCATTTCGAATCCACGGTTGTAAAGCTTTTGCCCTGTGCTCCCCTCTAAGAGTTTTATACCCGCGACCTCACATTTAGGCCTGATCCACTTTGGGTTAGTATTTGTTTACAGGGTAGGTAAGGAGCCAGCTTTCTTTTTCTTCACATCACCATCCAGTTTTCCAGCACCAGTTGTTGCAAAGATTTTCCTTTCCCTGTCGAATGGTCCTGGCACCTTACCAAAAATCACTGGACCACCGCACATGGTGGCTCATACCTGTAATTTGAGGTATTCAGGAGGCTGGGGCGGGAGGATTACACGCATGAAGCCAGCCTGGTGCCTCAAAACAAAAGAATCCATAAGGTCCGGAGGCCCTGGGTTCAATCCCAGCACTACACGAACACCGCTTGACCATATGGGTGGGGGTTTCTTCTGTGTTTTCTGTTCTCTTCCATTGGTCAGTATGTCTGTCTTTATGCCCGAACCACCTGGCAGCTTTGAGGTAAATTTTGATGAGAGGAAATGTGAGGAAATGTGAGATCACCAGTGTTCTTACTTTTGTTCAAGATTGTTTTGGCTACTTAAGGTCTCTTGAGATTCCATTTGAATTTTTTGTTTGTTTGTTTATTTTGGTTTTTTTTCGTTGGTTTTTTTTTTGAGTCAGGGTCTCACTATGTAGTTCAGGCTGGCCTTGAACTCACCATGTAACCCAGGTTGGCCTCAAACTCACACCGATCCTCATGCCTCAGCCTCCCAAGTGCTGGGATTACAAGTGTGTGCCACCACGCCCAGTGATTCCACTGGAATTTTAAAACAGGCTTCTCTGTTTCTCCAAAAATGCCGCTGGGGTTTTGTTTGTTCTTTGTAGTACTGGGGACAGAACTCAGGGCCTCACTGATGCTAAGCAATGCTCTTCCATGAAGCTATATCCTCAGCCCATTTTACTTTATTTTATTTATTTTATTTTTGAGGTAGGTTCTCATAAGTTGCTCGGGATGGCCTAAAATTTGTGATCCTCCTGCTTCAGCCTCCCCAGTAGCTGGGATTACAGGCTGGTGTCATAGTATCTGGCACACTTAAGGTTTTGATTTGGTTTTGTATGGAGTATGTAGATCACATTGGGTAGTTTTGACATCTCAATATTAAGTTATTCATTCCATAAACACAGGATGTTTCTTCATTTGTTGATGTCTTTACTGTCTTTCAACATTTTATGGTTTTTCTGCATACAAGTCTGGGTTTATTCCAAAGTATTTTATTCTTTATGGTGCAGTTGTAAATGGAATCATGCTCTCAATTTCCTATACAGACTGTTCATTGTTAGTTCACAGAAATGCAGGTGAGTTTTGAGTGTTGATTTTGTAGGCTGCAGCTTTCCTGAATTCATCTGTTAGTTCCAACAGGGGGTGTGTGTGTGTGTGTGTGTGTGTGTGTGTGTACGTGTGTGCATGCACACGTGTGTAGCCTCTGGAATTTGCTATATATAGAATGCACGTTATCTGTGAACAGAGATAATTTTACTTTTTTCTTACCAATTTAAAATTCTTTTATTTCTTTTTCTTGCCTGATTGCTCTGGCTAGTACTATGTTAGAAAGAAGCAATAAAAGCAGGCAAGCTTGTGTGGTTCTGAATCTTAGATGACAAGATTTCGGTCTTCTGTCTTTGACTATGATAGTAGATACGGGTTTTCACACAGAGACTTTATTATCTTGGGTTGAAGTACTTCCCTTCTATACCTGGTTTGTTGAGTGCTTTTTTTTTTAATTGTGAAAACAATTCAAATGTCATCATGCTTTTTCCTGTGCCAGTTGACATGGTTGTGTGTTATTTTCCTTCCTTCTGTTAATGTGGATTTTCGTATGTTGGGCCATCTTTGCACTCAAGGAGCACATTCTGCTTCACACGGCGTACGGCCCCTTCCTGCGCTTGGTGGAGGATGTCTGCGTCAGTATTGGCAGGAGACACTGGCTGTGGCTCTCCCTGCGGCACCTGCGTCTGGCCGTGGTGCCGTGGGAAGCTGGCTTTGTAGAATGAGCCTGGAAATGTGCCTCTGTCTTCCGTTTTTGAAGGGTTTGAGAAGATCGGTGTTCTGCACATACATTCTTATACTCTTTTGTTGGTCACGAGTACACATTTCCGTGGGTATTTTCCTAGGAATAAAATTGCTAGATCATGGAACATATGTACACTCAACTTTAGTAGACTCTGCCAAACAGTTTTCTAAAGTGGCCTTACCCGTCCGGAGTCCATCAGCACTTTACGGACGTTTCATCCGTGTCCCTTCCTTGCTGGTATTTGGTACAGCTCTTCCTTTCACTGTTAGCCACGCCGTGGCACACGTGTATAGCATTGTGGTTCCGACTGGCATTTCCCCTGATGAGTGATGAGTGCAGACCTCTGCCATGTTTGTTGGACATTGTAAAGTACCCATTCATGTCTTGGCTACGTGTATGTGTTTTTACTTGTGTTCTCTTCTCCTTAATGATTTGTAGAAGTTGTTCTTATATCATAAATAGGAGATATTTGCCAGGTAAAAGTATTGCAGATATTTCTCTTAGTTCATGGCTTGCCTTTTCATTATCTTAATGGTAACTTTTGATGAGCAGGAGTTATTAATTTTTATAAAGTTCAGTTTATCAGCATTCTCTTACAGTTAGTGCTTTTTGTGTACTTTAAGAAAGTATTGCCTACCTCAAGGTCATGAGGTTTTTAAATAATATCATTAGAAGCTTTGTAATTTTACCTTTCACTTTTATTTCACCACTCTATCTGGAATTTTTGTATATGGTGTGAAGGAGACGTCAAAACTCTTTTTTTCTTATTCCTTTTGTTTTTTTTGGTGCTGGGGACTGAACTCAGGGCCTTGTGCTTGCTAGGCAAGTGCTCTAGCACTTGAGCTAAATCCCCAGCCCCTTCTTATTCATTTTCAATAGATAGAGCACCATTTTCTGAAGGGTCATCAATACCCACCGAATTCCAACAGTGTCTTCATCTCATGTTGACAGGTCTTACACACTTGGATACATATCTGGCCTTTTATCCTGAACGTTGGTCTTGTCTATTTAGGGCTAATACTATAGTCCTTATTTCTGTACTTTTATAATAAGTGGTGATGTCTGGTAGTGGAAGACTTCTTGTCCTTCTTTTCTTCTTTTTCAGGGTTGTTTTGAGTAATCTGCATTCTTAAAATTTCCATATAGCCTATAGAGACAAATGGGAAGGGGACCAAGAGTTGGAGGGAGCAGGGAGGAACGCGAGAGGAAGGGGGTAAAAAGAATTAAGAGGTGTTATATACGTGGACCACTTCCACACGATAACTGTAATCATTATCTACTGCAAACATGTACTAATAAATAATAAATAGAGAATCTTTCTTTAAAAATACCTGCTAAGATTTTATATTGTTATTCCACAGAATCTATAAAAAATTTGGGACAAACTGGCACATTAACAATGTTAAATTTCTAACTTATGTATTTAGGATTGGGCCTCTGTGTATTTAGATTATCTTTACTTTTTCTCAGCAGTAATTTTTGGATCTGGATATCTTTCTTTAGATTTATTCTTAGGTGAATGATGTTTTTCACTGCTAATGTAAGTACTATTACTTTAAAATTTTTTCTTATTAGCAGCTGCCACACAAAATGATTATTTTTTTAGGTAATAACTTTATATCCCACCACTTTGCTAAATTTACTTATTTATTATGAGTTTGCATTTTTGAATATTTTATATCAAATCAGCTCACCTAAGAATAGTGAAGGTTTCACATTTTCCAGGATAGTCTTGCTATCTTTCTTTCCTGTGCTCTTCCCAGGCTGGGCACTCGGAGCAATGTAAAAGTGGGCACCTTCGCCGAGTGCCCACTGTGGGGAGAAAGTGCCTAGTGCCGTTTGTGCAGATTTTTGTAAATAAGAAAATTCCCTTCTATTCCTGGTTTGCGGACAAATTTTTCTTGAGTATCGAATTTTATCAAACATTTTCTGCATCTATTACTGTGATCCCGTTTTTCTCCTGTATTTCTCATTATTTTTTAATTTTTATTTTTATTAGTACATATTTGCAGTAGGTAATGATGACATGCATCATGGGGAGTTGGCACATGTACAGAACACGTCTTCATTCTTTTTACATTCTCTTCCCTTCCCCTCCCTACATCTCTTGGTTCTCTTCCCACTTGCGAAACATTCATTCCGTTTATTTTGTTGGTGTGAATCACATCGATTGAGTTTTGAGTGTTAAACCCATCTTGTATTCCTGAAACTCTTGATCAGAGATGTTACCTGTTTGTATAGTTCTGGGTGAGACTGAGCATCGTTCTGCTAAGGATTTTGTCTTTCACGTTCATGAGGTTCATTTGGGTCTGATTTTTATTCCTTGCGATATCCTTGTTAGGGCTCAGTGTTGGGATTACACAGGTCATAAAAAGGTGGACCGTCTCCTGGTTTTCTGTTGTTTTGAAGGGTTTGTATAAGATTGACTTCTTTCCTAACTATTTGGAAGTCGTCAACACTGCAGTCACCTGGGTTTATTTCTTTGAGGGAAGGTGTATAATGATGTGTTTAATTTTGGGGGGTGCTGGGGATCGAACTCAGGGCCTTGCGCTTGCTGGGCAAGTGCTCTAGCACTTGAGCCAAATCCTCAGCCCCGATGTATTTAATTTTTTAAATGACTGTGCAATCACTCATATCTTTCCGTTTCCTGTTTTAATCAATGTTTATGTTTAAGAAATCAATTTAATTAAATTTATTCACATGGTAGTCAAACTTTTTTTCCTTTTGTTATGTTTTTAGTGTATGGTGATAGTCTCCTTTCATTTTCAGCACTGGCAGTTTACATCGACTTTTTGTTCCTTACTCAGTCTTGCCAAAACTGATTGATTTTATTAGGCTTCCAAGAGCTGACGTCTTGCCAAAACTGATTTTATTAGGCTTCCAAGAGCTGACGTTTGGCTTTGTTTTTTCAACTTACATCACTTTTATAGTGCATTTGTGTCTGCTCTTAGGTTTAGTTATTCCTTCTACTCTCTTTGAGTTCAATTTATTGTCTCTTTCTAGCTTCGGGGATAGATGCTTAAATCTTTTTTTTTTTTTTAGCATTTTATAAGATATGAAATTGAAATTATAAATTTTCCTCTAAGCGTAACCACGTGCCGTAATTCTTCTGATGTCACAATTTCATTTTTACTCACGTGAGTGTATTTTAAAATTTTTGTTGTGATTTCATCTCTTACCCATGGTTTGTTTAGAAATCTGGTGATACTTTGCAGACATGTGGGGCTTGCCTCCCGTCTTTCTGCTGCTGATTCCCATTTTAGTTCCACTGTGGTCAGGGAACCTCTGCTGGGTGATTTCAGTATTTGACGTTGTTGGGATTTACTTTCTGTCCCCACGTAGGGTCTGTTTTGGTACATGCCCATGTACATTTGAGAAGAACGTCCCCCTGTTCCCCTGTCCCAGAGTGGAGTGTTCTCTGGGTGGCAGGCATGGCTGGTCTGATAATCTTCACCTTTAATTGGAACATTTAGACCACTTAAATTTAATGCCATTACTGACGTTGTTGGGTTTAAGTCAATGGATTTACTATGGGTTTTTGTGTTGTGTTGTGTTGTGTTGTGTTTGTAGCACTGGGGAATGAACCCAGGGCCTTTGCCCTGAGCTACAGTATCAGTTGTTTTTTTTTTTTTTTTATTTTGAGGCAGGGTCTTGCTAAGATGCTAACTTGCTCAGGCTAGTCTGGAACTTGTGATCCCACTGTCTCAGGCTCCCCGAGAGCTGGGAGTACAGGCGTGTGCCAGCAGCCTGAAATCTTTTTAGACTTTGGGGAAAGATTAATTTTTTTTTTTAATGAGAAGCTTTCCTCCGTTAGCTTTCCAGTTACATGTTTTTTTAAAGCTGAAATCCTACAGATTACGGTTTGCCTTTCTCGTAGTCGACCTCCCTCCCCTGTGTGGAGCACAGACCAGCAGCTCTCTGTGGGGCTGCGAGTGCTTTCCTGCCCTTGGAGCTCTTGTGCCACTGTATCTTCCTTCTAAATCTGTTATATACCCTGCAAGTCATTATTCTTATTAGTGTCTTAAATATTCAATACTTATTTGTTTATTCACATACTTACCCTGTCCTGGCTGAAATCATTTTTACTTTCACTCTGGGAAGTTCTTTTTCATTTCTCGTCATGGTGTCTCTATTCCATCTATAGTTTTGAAGGATGTTTTTGCTGGATATAAAATGCAAGGTTGGTGAATATTCTGTTTTCTTTTCTTGTCAATGCTTTAGATTTATCATTTCATTGCCTTTTGAGCTCCAGAAATGTTTGTTTGAAAGGTAATCATCAGGTTTATTTTCACTCCTTGAATGCAATGTGTCTCTTTGTTTCTGATCTCTCTTAAGATATTTTACTTCATCTTTGGTCTTCAGTACTTTCGCCATGTCCTTTTGCATTGTTTCCCAATCTCAGCTGACATTTTCATCTGTTTTGTCCACCATTCCTTCAGTCTTGACCACCGTGTCCGCTCACCTTTGACTGTATTAACCGTGATTGTTTGAAAGTCATTCTCAGGTAACTCTGCTAGTGCAATCATTTCAGGACCCGTGTCTATTACTTGCTTTTCTCTCTCCTGGATTTCAGTCTCTGGTGCTGTTCGTTGGCAGTGTCCGTCCCCGGGTGCACAGTTGAGGAGCCCCTGGATGGGGTGCTGCCTCTCCGTGGCGACTGCTACGTTTGCTGGGGCGGTGAGTGGGTAGGGAACCCGCGGACACCCCTGATCCGCTGAGCCTTGGCCGGTCTTGCCCGCCTCGGCCTGTCTGTGTGCCGGGGCACGGCCTCCGCTTCTCACTGCTGTTTCCTGGTTTTCTGGTTCCTTGCCTGGGGCATGTACCACTTAGGAGTGAGCTAGAGACGAGTGGGGCTCAGTTTCCAGCCTCCTCAGCCGGTGTCTGACTCTTTTTTTCTGGGTGGTTTCCTCTTCTCTGGAACTTTGCTTTTCAGAGCTTGGCTCCTCTGTCACCCTCAAACTGACCTTAGTATTGTGGGTGAAGGTGGGGCTCACCTTCCAGCTCCCCTTCTGTCCGGATGGGTAGCGCATCCAGTCCTGCTGCACTGATTGCTCATCAGTGTCTTCAAGTGGCTGCGTGCATATTTTTAAAGTGCATGTCTGGGGCTGGGGATTTAGCTCAGCGGTTAGAGTGCTTGCCTTGCAAGCACAAGGCCCTGAGTTCGATCTCCAGCACCAAAAAACAAAATGGTTAAAAAAAATAATAAATAAAATGCATGTCTGTAATACAGAATAGTGACTTTGTTTTGGGGAATTGGTACATGCACATAAAATATCTTGATCACTTTCAGTCTCCCCCATCCGTTTCCTCCCCTTCCTCCATCCCCTTCCTCATCTCCAGGAGTCTACCCTCTCCTTTCCTATCATCTCTCCTTTATTTTATTCACTAATTTATTTTATTTTAGGTGTCCCATATATGAATGAACGTGTGATGTTTAACTTTCTGAGTTTTGCTTATTTCCCTTAGCGTGGTGGTGTCTGTTTCCATTCATTTTCCTGCAATGACGTGATTTCACTTTCCCTTACGGCTGAACAAAATTCTGTCAGTGTATAGACATTTACTTTAGGCATCTGTTGGCGGGCATCTGGGCTGTTTCCAGAGCTTAGCTACTGTGAATGCCCCTGCTATGAAAAGGTCATGCATCTTAGTCATTTACCTCGTCACTTGGACAAAAACCCAACACCTACAACTTAAAAGATGGGAGATTTATTTTAGCACACATTTCAGTCAATGGTCAGCTGGCTCCAAGACTGAAAAGGTGTGGTGGCGGCCTGGTGGAGGAAAGCGCTCACATCATGGTGAACAGGAAGCAGAGAGAGAGGAGGGAGATAAGCCCTTCCAGGTCACACCCCAGTGACCCTCCTCTTCCCGCCAGATCCTCCTAACAGCAAGTTGGATATGAGCCCCCATGATTTGATCACCTTCAAAGTCCCTGAGCCCATAAGGCTTTGGGGGGACATCTAGAGATAAATCACAACACCACGTGTGTATCACTGTAGTATGGCGGCTTTCATTCTTTCAGGAATATGCCCAGGAGGGGTGTATTGGTCATATGGTAGTTGTCCTTTTAGTTTGTTGAGGAGTCTCCATACTGATTTCCATAGTAGTTGCACTGGTTTATATTCCCACCAACAATGTAGGAGGGCTCCCTTCCCCCCACATCCTCTTCATCATTTATCACATTTTGTGTTGTTGATGATAGCCATTCTGGCTGGGTGAAATGGAACCCCAAAGTTGTTTTGATTTGCATTTCTCTAATGGCAAAAGATGTTGAAATATTTTTCACATACTTATTGACCATTTGTATGTCTTCTTTTGAAAAGTGTCTATTCAGCATATTTGCCAAGTTTTTAATTGGGTCATTTTGTTTTGAGGGGATTAATATTTTGAGTTTTTTTAATATATTCCAGATATTAGTACTCTATCAAAAGAGTAACTAGTAGAAAAATTCTCCCAATCTTTAGATTCTCTTTGCTTCTGTTTCCCTTGCTGTGCAGAAGCTTTTGAATCTGATGTAATCCAATTTGTTGATTTTAACCATTATTTCTTGTGCTATTGGAGTTCTGTTCAGGATGTCCTTGCCTGTGCCTGTGATTTCAAGTGTTTCCTGTCTTCGAGAAGTTTCAAAGTTTCTGTTTTTGTATCTAGGTCTTTGATCATTTTGATTTGATTTTAGTCCAGAGCGAGAGATAGGGATCTAGTTTCAATCTTCTGCAGGTGGATGTCAGGTTCTCCTGGCAACATTTGTTAAAGAGGCTGTCTTTTCTCCACCATGCTTTTGGCCTCTTTGCCAAAAATCAGGTGGCCATGGATGCCGGAGTTGTTTCTGTGTCTTCTGCTCTATTTCACTGAGCTACACATCTGTTTTAGTGCCAGGACTGTGTTCTTTTTGTTGCTATAACCTTGTAGAATTTGAAATCCAGCATTGTGAAGCCTCCAGCTTTGCCCTTTCTGCTCAGGATGACTTTGGCTCTTCTGGGTCCTCTGTGATCCCATATGAATTTTAGGCTTGTCTTTTCTAGTTCGGTGCAGAATGATGTTGGTAATCCAATAGGGACCACATTAAATCTATGGATCACTTTTGGCGATGTAGCCATTTTCATGACCTTAGTTCTTCTGATCTAAAAACAGCGTCTCTTTCCATTTTCTAATGTCTTTTCCACCCAGAGTTCTGTAATTTTCCTTATAGAAGTCTTTCTCCTCCTCGGTTAGGCTGATTCCTGAGTCTTTAATGTTCTCAAGCTTTTGCGAATGGGATTGTTTTCCTGATTTCTTCTGTGGGTTCGTTATTGGTGTACACGAATGCTGCTGATTTTTGAGTATTGATCTTGAATCCTACTTCTACATATTTTGCCCGGCTCTTACGATTGTTTTCACTGAGTGAGTTAATCCAGTGTAAGTTACCTCATCATGGGGGAACTGGATCAGAAACTTTGAGCTCAGGATCTTTAGACCCAGAGAAGGGAAATGACTTTCTAATCTTGCACAGGAAGTTGGTGCCATCGCTAGATCTAAAACGTGGGCACCTGACTCCAGCCTAGAAAAGAGAGCAAAGAAGTTCCAGTTCATGTTGTGTTTTTAGTCACAACACAAAAATTACATTCAAAAAATATGTCACCCAACTATAAAAGTTATGTGTACAAATATTTCAGAAACAAATTGAGGAAAGAAAATAATTGCCTCTAATCCCACTACTGACAAACTAGTCTTGATGTTTTCATGTGCGTCCTTTTGGTCTTTTGCTAAGAATACATTGTTAAACTAACTCCAAGGTGCGTGTAAACTTACAGTCAGTACGTACACGGTAAAGTCAGTTCCACAATCTCATTAATGTCACAAGGTGCAAGTCGGCTTAGCGTCAGTTATGACTACGAGCAGCGGCAGAAACTGAAGCTCGGAGAGGTTAAACACCTGTCAAGGTTGCAGCCAGAAGGGGCAGAGACGGGGTTCAGCGGGGTCCGCGTGGCCACCAGCCCACATCGTCCTCCTAGTCTCTGCCCTCTTCTGCCCCTCAGAACCCAGCAGACTCGGTGTTTCTAAGACTCGGAGCTCTTCTTCCCCTGGGCACAGAAAATGGTAGAAATTTGAAAACTTAAGCAAGAAGGGAAAAACCTCTCGTGATATAGATTTACTATATTAAGAACGCTTGGGCTTGTTATGGGTGGAAACCTGACGGTGGTTTAAATGATGTACATCCTTACTATCTTATTTAACCAAAGATGGGAGGGAGGCGGTCCCAGGGTTCATTCAACAGCTCAGCACCATCAAGGACCCGGGCTCTGCATGTCTCTGCTGCTGCCCTCAGTTGTTAGTGTTAGTGCCTCAGATTTATAGATGGCTGTGCAGGTCCGGGTGTCAGGTCTATATCCAAAACCGGAAAACAGAGTAAGGGGGGAACCCTTAGCTTTCTTCTCATGTATCTCTCTTTCATCAGAAAACAACAGTCTTTCCCAGAAGCCCCTAGCAGTCTTATTCTACTTTTCGTTTATTTTATTTATTTTGTCCGGAACTCTTATCATTTGTAGCTGAGAAGAAAATGAAAGAATAATTGTTAAAAGAATAGGGTTCTGACGGGTGGACCATCCACGGGTGGAATCCAGCCTGTGGCCCGCTTTCATGGATTCCATGATCAATATTTTTTAAAAAATGTTAAGAATGGAAAAGAGGAAAAGGCATAGATTAGGCGACCCAGAAAGGTCCACAGTGGGGCCCTTTGTAGACGTCTTGGCGGCTCCTGCCTTGGAGAAGCAGACTTCCCCGAGGGACGCCACGTTGCCTCCTGCAGTAAGGTGGGGCCTCCGCTGGGAAGCAGGAAGAAGGCCTTGCTCTGGGTTGTGGGCTGAATGAGCCGTTGTGATCAGGACACGGGAAAAGCCACTCCCAGGCTCATGTGAGAGTAACCTGTGCCGCCGCCGCCAAGGGGCCGCTGGAGCGAGTGTGGTGCTTGGCGTGGGCGAAGATTCCGTTTATTACCCTAGAATCAAAGTGCGTGGGGGTTTGTGGACCACTTGGGCCCACTTGCCGACTTCGCGGGGAAGCCAGCGAGGCTTGGAGAAGGATGCGATTTCTCCCGCGTGGTGGCAGAATCCGGCCCGCGGCCCAGGCCTTCCAATTTCTGCCCCAGATTCACTCAGGACTGGCTCAGAGGGGCAGCTGGAGCCTCAGCGAGCCTGGGGAAACAGGGTTCACTGTGAGGGGGCGCAGCTGGGAGCGAAACCCGCAACCTGCAGCTTGGGTCCTGGAGGCCCGGTGGGTAGAGACGCCGAGCGGGGCTGCGAGAGTTGTTGGCCACCACTCGGGTCTCAGAAATCCTCCCTTCCCACTGGACAGGCAGCCTGTTCTCTCTGGACGATGTCCCCAGACCCCTGTGCAGATGGAAGGACGCACTGTGGACGTGTCCCGAAGTCCATCGCCTCCAGAGAGCAAAGCCACACTGCAGGAGGGACAAAGTCCCCGCCGGCGCTGGGCAGGTTCCCAGAGCAGGGAGCCGAAACTAAATCTGTTCAGCGTCAGGCAGCTCGCTGGCCATTGTCCCTACCACGTTCCTTTGACTCTTCTGGAGGAGAGGTGCTTGTCAGCCCCGGTTACAGATGTGGAAACTGAAACCGGGAGCTGATCTGACTTATTTTGTGCCGTGGCGAGTAAGTGGTAGAGTCACAACTGGACGCAGAGCTGTCCGGCTCTACCGCTCGCTCTCTTCCTACTGTACGACTTTTGTCTTCTGCGGGTCCCTGCTGTCCGGGAAGCCTTAATCCAGAAATCCAGTCATACACTCGACTGTCGGCAGCATGAGGCGACGTGTGCTGGCTTCATGGGGACAGTGTCCGAGCGCAGGCCATGTGTGGTCACCTCGGCCTCCAGCGTAGACGTCCCCAGGGACTCACTGGAGAGGCTGCAGGCTGGAAAGTGGCTGGGCAGGCTTCTGGGAGGAGGTGGCGTTGGCCGGGGTGTGGGCTTGCGGTGGTGAGGGCAGAGGGACGGAGGCAGAGAGCCTGGAGTCGGCTCCCGAGGCTTTCCGGACTACCTTGAGCCGAGAAGTGAAGGATTGTGGGAAACGGGCTGGAGATGTGTTTGGGCCACATCGTGGAGGGGCTTAAATCCCAGAGGAGGGGTCTAGAATTCGATGGCTCAGGTGCCATGCAGGAGCTTGGGGGAGGAGTGACAAATTGAAGTAGCATTTTTAAGGTTAACCTGGAAGTTGTGTGCAAGGGGATGGCAGCCAGGAGGGACTCTGGGGACTCTGTCCTGGTCCACTTTGAAGAGACGAAGTTGTAGCTGAGGCTGTGCTGGAAGGATGGGAGGAATTGGAGGGGTGGACTTGTGAGAGGCTCCAAAGAGCAGGAGCTCAGCAGGGTCTTTGGGCTTCCTGTCCCCATCCTTGGGAACCAGAGGGTGTCAGATCTAACCCGGAGGGCCACGTCCTGTCACCTCCAGGGCACCAACTCCCGTGTCTAAATCCAGTGACCCAGGTTCTCCTGCCACATGAACTCTCCTTCCTGCCCCTCCACCTCTCCTCAGGTGACATGGCTGTCACTCCGCGGTGCTGACCCAGGATACTGAGAGCAGAGGAAAGGGAAAGGTTTGAGTTCAGGGTCAGGACAGCTGGAGAAACCTGAGTCACGGTGGGTTCCCAGGTGACATGACCAAACACCACCTGTTTCAGGGTCGCAGAAGGGGCGTCTCTGTTCGGCTGCCCCAGCGCGCTTCGTGTACTGTCCAATGGGGAGCCCGTGACTTCATAAAAGGGGGTCCAGGACGGTTAGATTGCTCTAGTTCAGTTTCTTTGTTGGTACTTGCTTCCCCAGTTCCGGGGTCAGATCCAGGGCCTGGCGGTGCCGGGCAAGTGTTCTTCCTCTGAGCTATGCCCCACCCCCAGGCGGCTTTTAAAAAACTGCTGGCCTTCGTGGGTGTCCGCCGCAGTTTGTCCTGGCGGAGCCCCGGGCTGAGGTTGTGATTTAAGTCGCCTCCCAGGCTCCGCCCTGTCACTGAGGGTCTGTTCTGATCCCCCACCAGGTGACTCTCCCCGCGGGTCTGATGGAGAGCAAGGTGCTCGCGGCTGCCCGCACTCCCGCAGGGGACCGCACGGCGTCTGACTGTGTCTACCCTTCCTTTACCGTCACGGGGCTGGGGACCCAGGAGGCGCTCAAGAGGTGCTTGTACTGGGTCAGGGCGGCAGCACCTAACCATGTGGGCAGATTCCTTCTTTAGACAGCACCCCACACCCCGTAAGGGCCTTTCCTGTGTTCCGATTTAATTCTTATTTAATACATAATACATTCATATGACCCAAAACTCAAAAATCTCTAAAAAGAACTCATGAAAAAGACCTTCTCCCATCTGTCCCTTCCTACCTTCTAGCTGCCCAGTGGCAAGCACATTTTTTCATTTATTTTACCTTCTTCCAGTATTTCCTTATGCAAAGAAAAATGTAAATATATATATTTTTTTGCCACTTTCTTGCACAAAATAGTAGCATGCTGTGTGCACTGTGCTGTGACTTGCTTTTTTTCACATAACTGTGAACCCTGGAGTGTTCCATGTCAGTGAGGATATAGAAAGCATCTTCATTGTCCTGTTTGTTTCAATTCTTTTTTCCAGGTGCATAGTATTCCACTATGAGGCTGTAGCATGATTTAGGGCCTCACAGGAATCCCTGGGCTCTGTGAAATTTTGCTTTCAGACAGCTGTGGGATGTGTCTGGGCGCAGCAGCAGGGTCAGCTCCTAGACCTGAGGGTGCTGAGTAAAGGCTCCTGGGACTCCTGCAGACCCTGTCAACTGAGCAGGTGTGAGGAGAGGCACGGACCGGCACCCTGGCCTCCAGGCAGGAGGGCGCCCTGTCCCAGGGCTCTGCGGCAGGCCGGGTGGTTGCGGCCTGGATTTGGGCCAATCTGATAAGTGGGAAATGGAATCTCGGCGTGGTTTCCCTTTCCCTTGAGTAAGACCGACCACCTCCTCACCTTCTGGGGCGTTTGCATGTTGTTCGTCAACTCTTTGTGCTTTGCCTGCTTTTCCTTCCGGTTCTCCACCTTCTTCCTCCTGGCCCTATGGGAGGTCTTTCCCGCGGAGTGAATGAGACCGCTGTGCGTGGCATGATTAGTTTCCCTAGGCAGATCATTATCTTGGTGCTTATGTTGTATATTCTTTTCCCTTACATAAAAGTTTTGAAAGCTGGGCATGGTGGCACACACCTGTAATTCCAGCACTTGGGAGGCTGAGGCAGGAGGATTGCTGAGGGTCTTGCTGTGTGGACCAGACTGGCCTCAAACTCTCAGCAGTCCTCCTGCCTCAGCCTACCGAGTCTGGGATTACAGGTGTTCACCACCATGCCCAGAATTTGGGGATTTTTACGCAGTGAAATGTGTCAGTCTTTCCTGACTTTGGGGTTTTGTACCATAGTGAGGCTCTGCCTGTGCCATGGTTCTGAAGGAATTTGGGCCGAGGAGGGGGCAGCAGGTGTGGCCCACTTAAAGCCATCCTGTCAACATCATGGCCCTGTTCCCACAGGAGAGGGGCTCACTGCCAGCAGTGGTGCCCACGGCGGGCAGGGGCTGGGGGCAGGAAAGGGGCACTTGGCCACCGCTGGTTCCCAGCAGGTGAGGCCCAGCCAGGTGCGGCAGGCCAGCTAATGAGAGGAAATAGAATTAGAACTCCCGTGAAACTCAAGATTCCCGCAAACTCGAGCCCTTCCTGGGATTTGAAAAGAGGTAATTAATTTAGAAATGTTCACCCTCAATACTCTACTCTGCCAGACTGGCTTAAGGCAGGAAATACTCTAGAATGGTCCCGGGCCTTGTGAGTTGGGCAGAGATGCAATGGTGAGGAGCAGTGGTTGGTGGATAGCATGTTCCCTAGAATCTCCAGCCCGTGGCCTCAGGCATGGAGAGACAGGGACTCAAATGTCGGGGTTCGGGGCTTTTGACGCCAACTAGACTGGGTGTTTGTCTTCATTCCACCACCGACTCTGGCCCCATATTGCTTCCCATCCGAGCCTCTGTTTCTTTCCTGTAAAGGGGGAAATGCTAATCATCAGCCCAAACAGTGCTGCCTTGCTGTGTGCGCTTTGGGCCCTGGATTTGACATTTCACGCGTGTTAAGTGGCCTACTTCCTGGGGAACCTGTGGAGTCAGCCACGTGAAGAGTGCTGCCTAGCACTTGGCTCCCCAGAGTCCTCAGCCAAAGTCTGGGCGTTGCTGTTATGTGTGCTGGCTGGGACCACATGGGAAAGCTCAGCATTCAGTCCGAGTCTGATTTTAATTATGCATTCATTCCACAAACACATCCTGAGCGCTCCCGCAGGTGGGTGTGGGATGCACGTCGGAGAGTCAGGTCTCGCACAGCAGCAGGGTGGGAGCGGTTGGAGCTGCAGACTCAACACTGGTGCCCTTTTGAAATTGAACCCGCCAGGGTGACGGTGTCTGGAGGCCAGGTGTGTTGGGAGGGGATGCGGTCATGAGGGTGGAGCCTCATGCCTGGAACTAGTGTCCTTCTAGGGACCCCAAAGGGCAGCCTTCCCTGCTCTGCCGCTTGAGCGCCCAATGCGAACAGACACCTGAAAAGGCCGGGAGCAGAGACCCCGACACGGAATCGCTGCTACCTGGATCTGGGACACCTCAGCCTCCAGGACCGTGAGAACTACCACCCGGTCCCTGGCAGTCCGAATGGACTAAAACGGTCAGGGCGCAGCGGCCACCACCTGCCATGAGGGTTTCATTGGGGAGCTGTGGACCGCAGAGCAGATAACCCGTCCCCAGGTGGGCGGGCCCTTCTGGAGCAGGGACACCGTGACAGTCCTGGGAAAGCTGCCACAGCAGGTGAGTGTACCAGGTACTGGGGTCTTTGCAGCAGTCTTTGCGGCAGCGCTGTGTGCTTGGTGCTGTTTGAGCTGTATCCAACAGACAAGGAAGCGCAGGCCCCGAAGGTTGTCCTGGTCACACAGCCGGCCTTGGGGGAGCCAGGACGTGAGGCTGGAGCTTTGGCCACAGAGCTCGTATTAGGAGCAGAGAGAGGCGACGTGGACCACGCTGCCCGCTCTGTGTGTCGGGAGCCGTAACTGCCACGCCAGGCAATGACAGGGCGGTGAGAAATCCTGGCACCGGGCGGAGCTCGGCCAGGGCAGCCCCAGCAGGTGGGCCGGGGCGAAGGCTCTGCGTGGGCAGCGAGGATCCCAGAGACCTGCAGGCCCGAGCTTGCCCTGCGTGGGGGACTCTTGTTTGGCTGCGGCACTTCCGCCTGTTCACATAAAGGACCTTTGGCGGACCGACTCCTGACACCCCGTCGTTAGCGGCTTCTCCAGTCCACCCAGAATGCGCTCTTGGCCCTCCTCCCGACCCCAAGGCAGACCCCCGGCCCGGTCAGTGTCACTGTGGCGTCCTCAACTTCCCCCGACTGGTGCCTGGGACTGCGCCTTTGTTCGCTGCCGCCCTGACACTGAGCTCGGGCCTCGGGCTTTGTGCGCAGTGGACGAGTTACGGGTTGGGGCACCAGCGCGTCAGAGGGTCGAGACCCAGAGCTGTCGGGCGGGAGGGAGGGAGGCTGGGCCTTCAGCCCCGGCCAAGACCCCCGCCCCAAGGGGCAAGGAGCTCCGGGGCCCGGCCACCAGCCCGCAGACTGAGCCCGAGGGTCCGAGGGACCACCATGTCAGCAGCTGCTGCGTCACCAAGCACGGTGAAAAGTCCCCTCACGATCGTGGCCTCACCAGGTTCTGTGGTCTGGCCAAAGCCCCGTCTCTTCATTTATAAGCCTGGAAAAGGGCTCAGGCTGTAGGTCAGCGCAGAGGCCCTGGGTTCAGTCTCCCGAACCACAAAAAAAGATAAAGAAGCCACGTACAACTCCTTGCTAGCCGTACTGGGGGAGGAACATGTTGGTGCGGTCGAGTGATGATGTTATGGTATTCTTCTAAGAACTGCATCTAGTTTTAAACCAAGTGCAGTGGCACACACCTGTCAATCCCAGCTACCTGGGAGACTGAGGCAGGAGGATCCTAAATGTGAGGCCAGCCTGGGAACTTAGTAACTTAGTGAGATCCTGTCTCAAAATAAAAAAAAATAGAGTTTGAAGTGTGGCTCAGTGGGAGAGTCCTAGCATGCAAGGACTGGGTTCCCTCAAAACAAAAACAAAAACAAAAACACACAAATAAAAACAGGGTTGAAAGCTGGATGTGGTGGTGCATGTCTGTAATCCCAGCACTCGGAAGGCTGAGGCAGCAGGATTGCCGAGAGTTTGAGGTCCACCTGGGCTACATAGTGAGTTCTGGGCCAGCCTGGACTATGTAGCAAGACACTGTCTCAGACAAACAAACAAAAATATACATATATGTAAAAAAAAATAGACACTGTTTTTTGTTTGTTTGTTTTTAAGACAAGGTCTTGGCATGTAGTTCAGCCTGGCCTTGAACTCACTGTGAAGCCCAGGCTGACCTCAAACTCATGGCAATCCTCCTGCCTCAGCATCCCCAGTGCTGGGATTACAGACATGTACCACCACACCTGGCTTTAATTCATACTGTATATTTAATCCCAGTCCTCCTTGTGATGTAAGTTATGAGTGTCCTTTTCTAGGTGAGAGACCTCGGGCTTACATGAGTCGAGTTACTATTCAAAGTCCCCAGTGGAGCTGGGGACAAAGCTCGATTTCACATCCAGGTCTGCCCAGCTCCAGGCCAAATTGTCAGTATCAGAAATGCTGTCTTGGTCCCTTCCGCCCTCAGGGTCTGGCCTGCCCTCCGGAAGTCGTCAGGGCAGCCCCAGACCGGGGTGCGCTGGTGGCCCTCGTGTGTCTCCTGCTGTGTGCGTGTGTGCGTGTGTGCGTGTGCGCTTACTATCTGTGAAAGAGAATCCCGAGGTCACGGGGAAAAGTTAACAGCAGTTCATTCTGTTGAGGGAGGCTGGATTCCCAGAGTTTTTGATTTTTTTTTTTTTTTTTGAGCCGGGGCTCGAACTCAGGGCCTGTACTTGCTAGGCAAGCACTCTAACCACTGAGCTAAATCCCAAGCCCCTAAGAGTTTTAAATTTTCTCTACCCTACATTTTCCAAATTGTAAAAATAAACATGCGTTACTTTTGCAAACAGAGAAGAACGTTGATGTTAGAAGCCCGGCCGCCCTTTTAAGGCCCAGCTCAAGGCCACCTGCCCTGAGGAGCCCGGATGTCCCCAGCGTGTGTCCAGGTCTGGTCCTTCCTGTGAATCTTCCAGGCATAGAAGAGGCCTCCCCGCCTGCTTCCAGCAGCAGAGCCCACCGAGTGGAGCTGCTGGCGACAGCCAGGATGGCCTGTGCCTGGCTGGTGCCTTGGGCTCCTACCCTGCAGAGCCCCCTTCCCTTCCCGCCCAGTCATTGTAGGGCCGGCCCTCTTACTACCTCAGCCAGAGACAGGGGCATCTTCCTGTGTGAGCAGGACAGCTAGTGCATTAGGCAGCACGCCAGCTCTTCTTCTCCACCTGCCACACCCAACAGGGACCTGTACCGCAGCCACCTTGCCTCTGGGAGGGTGGCGTGGTCTTTCAGGTCCCTGTGTGCTGTGGTTTAGATCTAAAACGTCCCCCTAATGTCCTGTGTGTTCCGAGAGGAGGCTCTCGGAAGGTGATTGGGTCATGGGGACTTACTCATCCATGAGTTTATAGCTGCGTGTGCTGTTAGAAGGTGGGGCCCATTGGGAGAGGTGGGTCCCTGCGTGTGACCTGGAAGGGTGTGTTCTTGTCCCCGACTCCTCCCTCCTTCTGCTTCCCAGCTGCCCTGGTGCGAGTAACTGTCCGCCTCCAGGCTCTTCCGCCGTGCTGTTTCTGCCTTGGAGCCAGCCAGCCGTGGACCCGACTTGCAGGTGTATGGTCTATCATGCCAGGGATGAAAAAGTGACTAATACGCCATGTCTTTGTCTGTTTCTTGCCTTCTCCATCCTGCCACCGAGTTCCACCCCACCTTCCTGTCTTGGTTTCCATTTCCGGTTCACTCTGGGATGCAGCTCACTTTACCCTTCTTCCCAGAAGCCTCCCTCATGCGCCCCACTTTCTCATGCACTTTGAGTTGAGGGGCCCCCTCTTCACCCACCTGCGTCACAGCATTTCTAAGTTCTCCTGAATGTGGCCTCTCCCTGCTTTTATCTTTCTCTTTCCCCAACCAAGCGCGAGGGCAA
This sequence comes from Hystrix cristata, assembly GCA_004026905.1. Lineage (NCBI taxonomy): Eukaryota > Metazoa > Chordata > Mammalia > Rodentia > Hystricidae > Hystrix > Hystrix cristata. Next base: position 109,635 of record PVJO010001133.1, read on the forward strand.
GAGTTTAACTGCTTAATCCCCCGTCTCTGCTGGTGCAAATGAGGTCTTCGATAAATATTTGTTGAACCGATTAATATGATTCTGAGTGGTTGGCTTGCTCACAGCCAGTAAACCTTCAGATTGATGCCAGAATCTAGGTCTTGTCCAGGTTGGACAAAATGCTGAAATTTAAAGGAGCCGGAAAAAAACCCGTGCAAACCCAGAACACTTTAGGGGCAGCAAAAAATGTCAGTCACACACCAGTGCAAGCTAGTGAAAGGCGATTATTGGTCGTTTGTGTACCTTTCCTTTAAAAAAAAATACAATCGATCGTATTTTTTACATAGCTTTTTTCTCTGTGATTATTTGCTTAGTATAATTAACGTATTGTCTAGGAGTTGGGTTGTAAGCCCAACCCCCTGAACATTTTCATGGCTCTCACTGTGATTGCCATGTTGCCTGCTAATATCAGCACACCAGCCAATGCTGTGTGGCTGTCAGTTTGACCATGTACCAGCACTGGGCATTTCCACGATTTCAAGTTTGCTCTACTCTCAGAAATGCAAGTAGTGCCTCACCATGTGATTCCTTTTTATTTCTTGGTGAACAACCGAGGTTTAGGGTTGTTCTATGTGTCTGTGTCTCACATTCTCGGGAGACCCACGAGTGCGCTCATTTTATTTGGAAGATTGTAACTGGCAGACTTAACTATTCGGGTGCCCAGTGGGAGGTGCCGTGCCACCTATTCAGGTGCTGTGGGAGGTAGAACTGCAGTTGGGTGGAATAGAATTTCTAGTTTTAGTTTTTTGAGGAAACGCCATACTGATTTCCATAGTGGTTGTACTAGTTTACATTCCCGCCAAGAACATAGAAGGTTCCTTTCCCCCACCGCAGCCTCACCAGCACTTGTTGTTATCTGGCTTTTTGGTGATGGCCATTCTTTCTGGAGTAAGATGAAACTCAGTGTTGTTTTAATTTGTATTTCTCTAATGGCCAGTGATATTGAATATATTTTTCATGTATTTGTGGGTCATTTGTATTTCTTCTTTTGTGGCGTGTCTGTTCATTTCACCTGCCCATTTTTTGACTGGGTATTTTATTTTGGGGGTCTAATTTTTTGAGTTCTTTATATTCTAGATGTGAGTCTCTTAAAGCCATATTCACAAGTATGCCAGCATCCATCCATCTCTCATTCCACTTAATTAGGAGAAAATTATTTTCCCAGAAGCACCCAGAGGGTTTTTCCTTTGGTGTGAGAAGGCAGCATCAAGTCACATGCCCTACTTCATCCAATCAGCAACATGCCCCACTTCATCCAATCAGCAGCTAGGTGATGTGAAATCGGTTACCATGATTGGTTTAAATGATACACATCACCCGCCTCTGAACTCAGGTCCCCTGTGGATTTAGGCTGTGTTAAGAAGGAAGAAGGCAAGTCTGTATGATTGCTGAATGGGCAACAGTAGTTCCAATCCCCATATTTATAAGCAGACATTTTAATCAGAATTATACTAACACTGATGAATTTTCATCAAGAAAATATTTGCTGGACTCTACAGAGCTAGTTTAAAAATTTCAGGAATTTTTCTCTACATTATATAATATTTTCATTTTCTTCCATTTCCACTTTTGTTTGACTTACGCTATTTTTGTGAGTACCAATTCTTTCCACATAAATGTTAGGACAGAGATTGATTTCACTGATCTTTTTTATATGTCTAAGTTAAATTTCTGTTGATCCTCTTTGTCGATTTTGGCATTATTCCTTTTCTTTTGAGACTACTGAGATCCAATTTTCTTGGATCGAATTACGTGGGTGAAGAAATTTTATGTTGACTTTTTCTATCTTTCATCTTCACTGGGAACTGGATAAGAGACTGATGTCTTTCTCACTTAGTCCATGGTAAAATGATAATTCCTCATAGAGAGCAAAGATTCATTCACTCTTCAGATGGTCGTAATGGGCCGATCTGGCCTGAAGTCTGTGTTCATAGCTGAAAGCTAAGATTGGTTTCTACAGATTAGCTTTTGCAATCCGTTTGATCATGGGGATCACTAAGTGGATCCCAAGTAAGACAGATATTATCCAGCCCCCAAATAATGTAATTCTCCTCATTAACAAACCTATATTATGAAAATTATCCCCAGTGATTCTTATTATTGTATTTTGAATTTTGATAATAAAATTTTTATTTAAATTTCTTTTTCCTCTCTTGTCATATAAATTCCACATAATCTTGATTTTGCCACTTGGCCTGCAAACCCTAAAATGTTTACTATTTGATCTTTTACAGGAAAAATTGTGTTGGCCCTGCCCCATGACATGTGCACCCCTCCCACCATCCTGCCCTAGCTCTGACCCACTGGAGTCACAGAGGAAATGGTGACCCCCTCAGTCTGGTCAGGCTGCTACTACAAAATACCATAAGTGGGCTGTGTTGTAAAACAGAAATGTACTACTCCACCTGGTTCTGGAGGTTGGGAAACCCAAGGCCAAGGCATCAGCAGCCCTGATGTCTGGTGGGGACCCACTTCCGCCTCTGAGGTTCTCTCTGGTGCCAGGGCCAGGCTCTTGCTGGGCTCTTTTTGATTAGGACACTAATCCCACCCCCAGGGCTCCAGCTTCCGGGCTTGGCCACCTCTCAGAGGCCTCCAAATGCCATTGCCTTGGGGCTTTTCAGCCCGGTGTCCTGGGGGACACAGACTTTCGGTCCACAGCCATGAGCAAGGGCAGTATATCCCAGGGCCTCAAGTCAAAGGATCAAATGTCCTGTGTCCCTCGAGAAAACAGCAAGTGAGTTCGAATGTGTTCATGTCCTTCAGTGATGAAGGAAGATGCTCTTTAGATGAAAATGAAGTCAACCTAAGAGTTGCCTGTAAAAGTCGGTTTTCCTTTTGGTTCTTTGTGTGAAAGTACGATGAGTCTAACATGTTGGGAAATCCAAGCTGTCATGGTGTGAAGCCTGCGCCTTCGAGGGAGACAATGTCTTTCGAAACTGGGGAGGGCTTTTCGTCTTTCCGTTTCCTGCTGAAGTTAGCTCTGTTTTCTTTCCTTTAACAGATGAGGAAAAAGAAAATAATAGAGCATCCAAGCCCCACTCCACACCCGCCACGCTGCAATGGTAAGTGTCTGTTCCTGCCCCACAACCGCATGCGCTGGCATCCCTCTAGGACAGGCGACACCCGGACATGAGGGTGTTGTCACCGCCACGCGATGAGCAGTCATCCCCCTAAGCCTGTCCATTTGTAACTCTGTGTAACCTAGATCGAGCCTGGAAAGGTGTATTTTTCCATTTGTTTTATTTGAGGGCAGATTTTTATTTCCATTATCTAAATACTGGCAAGGACCAGGATCTACATGGATGTTACTCATTGATTTTTAATTGATTCTGTTATTAGCATTAATAATCTTGCAGCAAATGATAGAAACAGAGGGCTGTTCACGCCTACTCATGAGCTCAGGATGAATGAATAATCAATTACAGCTGGACTACAATTGTTTTAATACTCATAACATTAACAACAATCACCTACCAGAATGACTTGCTCTTTAATATTTGAAATTCCTAAACTCGATGAACTGTTTCGTGCCATGTAAACAGTCGCATGTATGTTCAGTATTCACAGGTAATTCTCTCCTAAAAGCTTGGCTGGAAGTCATGTTCTGGGTGTGTTCATTAGAGCACTCTGAGTTCCACCCCTTGGCAGTTAGAGGCTGCGATTCCCCCCACCCCGGAAGGAGAGAAGGAGTAAAGAAGGGGCAGACGGGGAGGCAGGAAGTCAGGTCTGCCACGCCTCAGCCCCATGTAGGTCCTCTGCACACTTTGCTCACGGTTGTGTGACAGGGACGTTGTTACACCCATGATGGATAAGGCCGAGACAGTGAAATCATTTGCCTGAATATGCGTGGGGCCAGTTGGTGGGAGATGCAGTGATCTGCCTGGGTCTTTCTAACTGCGACTCCTACACTCAGAAAGAGAGGAGAGAGCTCAGAAGGGCAGAGAAGAGAGAACAGACTGGGAAAGGAAGCGCAGGGCTTCTGGGAGCAGGCCCTGTCCCTCATGAAAGTCGAGCAGAGAAGGGTGCGGGGAAGGTATTCCCAATGTTCAATCGCCAGGACCCCTCATCCCCTTCCCCAGAAGGAAGATAATGTTTTGGTCATGAAGTAATTCAAGAAATGCTTCCCGAGCACCTACTATGTGCCAGGTCCTGCTGTGGGCTCCGTGAACACAGCGGCAGAGAAGACGGGCTCAGAATGGGCTGATGGGGGGAGTTTACTTATAAATGAATGATAGACCCTACTGCGAGAGCTGAAGTGAGTGCCGTGCGGGACGTGGCAGTGGCCCGCAGACTGAGCAGCAGGGCTGTTTCAGGGAGGCGGCTCTGAGGAGGCGACGTTTGTGTGGAGGGAGGCGTGACAGGAAGTCCTCACTGACCCTGTGAGGTCCTGGCCCCTCAGGGCCCTGGGCGCTTGGGGGCAGAACATCCCCGGTGGAGCAGCTTCCACAGGGTCCAGCAGGGCAGGCTGTGCTCCGAGCTCAGCCCCACGCGTGTCAGGCCGTTTATTCAGCACCCCTGTCCACACCATGGGGCATGAGAGGCCTGGAGCAGCAGGTGGGCTCCAGGGTCACCGTGAGGCCTCTCTGCCCCTGCGGTCCAGTGGGTGACCCAGAGGGACCCGGCTCGGCGGCTGCCTCCCACAGTGGGCAGTGCTGCCTGGCCCTCTAGGTGCCCTGGGCTCCTTCCCGGGAGGGCAGCAGGCCAAGCCGGTTCGAGGAGCCAAGAGACAGTAGCTGACTGCCTGACACACAGCCTGTGAGGGGAGGGACACAGGAGGGAAGGCAGGACGTTCCTCTAAACCCAGATAGCGGCCGTCATGATTAAGGCACAGCGGAAGCAGAAACCCTCATCTCTCATGAGGAGCCGGATGCTCACCACCCTGTTACTAGTCCCAAGGAGAGGCGACATAATTTAAGCAAAGTTTTCCCCTTTTGCTCTGGCTGCCTGAGAGCTCAGAGGTAAATCCAAACCAATTTCTCAGTGATCTGATCTGACTGTGTAAGTTCAGTCCTGTTTACCTACTTTTTAAGTCTCTTCTTTCTTTTGTCTAATGTTCTCCTCTTTTGCTTTTGCTAGGTTTTTAGAAAAAGCCAGGAAATAAATGAATTCAGTCAATCTTTTTTTTCTTTTATTTACACAGTAACACATTTGCTTGTCACAAAATTAGAACCCTGCAGTGAGGCTCAAGTCTCTTCCTCCTTGTTGTTCTTTGCCTCGCCCTGCCACAGGGAGAGGGTGTGTATGTGCACGCGTGTGTGCGAGTGTGTATTTACAGACCTTGCCGGTGCATTTTCATGCATATGAAGTTTTTGATTTCGTATGCTCATCTTTATAAAAAGCACACAGAAGTGTTGCACCAAAAACATGGTCTCCTGCCTGTTACTCTTTCTAGATCACGACTTGCTCCCCCGCCAGTATCTGACATCACCCCCAACACAAACCACTTAAAAATCAGTGAATAAACTAAGAGCCTTACACTACAAGACCTCATTCTGGAGCCATGAGTGTCCTTGCACTGTCCTCTGTCACCAGTGTGGCCCCAGGAAGGACACGGGCCTTCCGCCCTGGCCGGCCCGGTCCAGCCCCCAGGGCATCTGGCTGGATTGAGTTAGGTGCCTGGCGATTTCAAATGCTCCTCCTGGCCACCCCAGCCACCAGCCCCTCCCCACCCTGAGAGATCAGGCCTGGCAGCCAAGCAGCCCAAACTGACTGGGCCCCGCAGTCCAGCAGAAAACAGGCAAAGGTTGTGCAGCGCCTGCCGCCAGGCCCTTGCAGCCAGCCCCTCGGTCACGAGGTTAGTAAATCCCAGCTCCGGTGGAATCTCCGCACAATAACCTCTATTCACACTGCAATCTCCAAATGGAAGGTGGCTGTGGGCTGCCCGGCCCTGGGGTGGGGCGTTTCCCGGGGGCGCAGTGCGCTTTTCTCAAAGTCAGGGAAGCCCAGTCTTGCTTTCCTGGTGGGGTGGAGAGGCAATTTCACTTTTCTTTTGAAAAACTAAAAAGAAGTCCTGGGGCCGCTGGCGGGCTGTCAGTATTTCAAATGATTATGGAACAAAAATAATATAGTGTTTCTCTTCCAATGTCCTCGGAGGGCATCGTAGGACACGGGCCGGGGCTGGCAGTGTAGACTCGGCCTCGCTTGCTGGTGCCTGCCCAACACTTGGCAGCAGCGCTCATTTCTGACGGGTCCTTGTTCAGCTGGGACGTAATGCCATTTGCTCTCCTGATACAAGTCAGGTTGCCTGGTTCCAAAGAGAGAGACTGAGCATTTTTAGCTCTGGATGCAGCCGGGGGGCCAGGCCACGCCAGCGAGTGGGACAGTGCCCTGCGGGGCAGGCGGTTACCCACGGAGAAAGGCCCGAGGGCAGGACACGGGAAGGGCGCCTGGGCTTGGAAGAGGAGGTGCTCATTGTAGAGTGAATTTCAAATTTTAAAAGGAAAATACTGGGCGTGGTGGAACACGCTTGTCATCCCAGCACTCAGAGACTGAAGCAGGAGGATTCCACGTTTGAACCCAGCTTGAGCATCTTAGCCACTTAGCAAGTCCCTGTCTCAAAATAAAGATAAATTAATAAACAAATGCTGTAAATAAATGAAAAGGGCTGGGGATGTAGCTTAGTGAGAAGGCCCTGGGTTTAATCCCCAGAATTGAATAATTAAATAAATAAAGTTATATTAAAGAATAAAAATTTAAACTGGTGTGGTGGCACACGCCAGTAATTGTAGGGCTCTGGGAAGCTGAGTCAGGAGGATCGCAAGTTTGAGCCCAGCCTGGGCAACTTAGTGATTTAGCAAGACCCTTTCTCAAAGTTAAAAAAATAAACAAATAAATAGAAAGTGCTGGAGGTGTAGCTCAGTGTGAAGACCCTGGGTTCAATCCCCAGTACTACAAGTAAATAAATACATAGATAAAATAGTCTGCACTGTGAAGACAGACAGCATGTAGCCTCTGAGCACCGTGAGCATGAGCAAACTCCCCGGTGTGTGAGGGGCACGTGTGAAATGTCCTCGGGCCCCTCTGTAAGGGCCAAGTGCAGTCCAGCTGTGTAGATGGAGTAGGGGAAGGGGAGGTAGGCGGGCAGAACCCCCAGGCCTGGAGCCACCAGAGCCCTGGTTCCCGTCCCACCCAGTGCTGGCCATGGCAGAAGCCAGTCTGTGATCTGGTCCTGTGCCCCACAGTGGTGGCGGCCACAGGTTCGGTGCCCGGGATGTCACCGGCAGGCTTGTTTAATCCCTGGGAGACACACATGGCATTATGCGATTGAGCCATTGAGGACACATCATGGGCCGTGCTGATGTCAAGGAGACTAGGTCGCCTGCTGCCACAGCGCCGAGGGGAAGTGCCCAGCTGTAGCCCGCGCAAGGTTCTAGGCACCCCGTTTGACTGCCTCCCGTGTAGGAAGCAGTGTTAATGACCTCAAGTCCGTACAGTGACACGGTGCCCGTGTGGTCACAGCCAGCAAAGTGCAGGCCGAGTTCTAAGTGGCAGGACTTAATTGCACTAAACACAAAGAGCAGTGATGCCACAAATTATTATCATTTTATGTGAAGGCCCAGATACAACACACACACCCACACACACATTTTTTACATTTAAAAAAGTGTTATTAATCCATATTTGCAGTACACGGTGGCGTCACTCATTGCAAGGAGGTGGTGTGCACACATCACACATCTCAATGCTCTTTTCGTCCTTTCCCCTCCCCCACCCCTTGGTCCTGCACCCATTTGCAGACTGTTTCATATAAACCTACTTTTGAAGCAAAAGAGTCTGCTCTAAAATAATGATGAACACCACAGTATACTAGACGCGTTTATTGTCACCAAGCATCACGTGCCACAAGTAGTCGTGCACTGTGTTCCTACCCGGCTTGTGTAGTCGGCTCGTCTGCTCCAGCGTTGCCATGAGTTGCCCTGGGACAGCAGGACACTGCGATGTCGCCAGGCAGCAGGAATCTGTCCACTCTGTTATGATCTTCTGGGACCGTCCTCGTCTATGCGGTCTGTGGGCAACAGACTGTAGCTGTGTGGTGTATGATTGTGACTGTGTAAAGAGGAGGGGAAACCTGAGGCAGGTGATGGAACACCACAGAGGGCCACAGTCTTGTCAGACCTAAGGGGAGAGAAGAGGAGGCCAGGCCCGGAGCCGTCCTGGGGAAACTGGGGCCTGGCACCCGTCTCCGCTTGGCTCCTCTAACCAGCGGCAAAGCAGAGGCTCAACTGTGCCAGTTTACTTAAATGGATTTGGTTTGTTTTATTCTGTGCTGGCCTTTAGTTAAATCAGCCACGGCCTACTCAGTGCACACACGGCCAAGCTGCACTGCTTTCTCAGCAGGTGCTCAGTGAACACATGCTCATTGATCAACAAAACAGAGCCCGGTACCCGGGGAGAGCTTGAGATCCTGCGCTGTGGCCCTGGGCAAGTCACATGGCCTCCATCTCTGCCTCCGGGTCCTGGGACGATGCTACCCCTCTCGTGGGGTAGAGCTAATGAACATGACCCTCGCTAGCACAAAGGAGGCTCCCAAAGATGCAGGTCACACGCGGTAACATTAACCCCCGGTGTCTTAAGATGAAAGCCACCAGAGTCCCCTGGTCTGGGCGGAAAGCTGCCCGCCCTCCTCCCTTCCGGCATCTCTCCCGCCAGTCCTGTACCCCCAGTGCGGCTGGCTGTGTGGACAGAGTCCTGGGAACTATGCTAACAGGGAGGGGAACACAGTTCAGTCGCTGCTCTTGAAGGTCTTCCGTCCAACTATAAAATGTCACCTGAATAGTTGCCAACGATAGAGAGCTGCCCTGGTCATCACCGCTTCTTGAGTGTCCCCGCACACCAGCCGAGGGGCCAAGGACCTTTGTGGGTTCCTGTCTGCTTTTCCTGGGCAATGGGCTCTGCTTCCTTCATTTTATGGAAGAAGGAAGTGAGTCAGAGTCCAAGTCATGTCCTAGCCTATCCTGCTCGTAAGCGCTGGAGACAAGATTCCAGCACAAGCTGCCTGCCTTGACCCAGGGCTGGCTCTCGGTGAAGGCAGCTGCTAGGGCCACAAGAAGGCTCGAGGAGCTGTGGCTGTCCCAGGAAGTGGCGGGAGCAAAGCTCGTGCCTCCTCTACCAAAACGTCCCCTCTAGAGCCTCACCTCAGCACCTGTCGTGTGGACCGCTCCAATGAATGAACGGGAATTTGGCAAGGAAGAAACTGTGAAGAAGTGACTCGCAGAGAAGGCTGGGTGGGCACGGAACAAGTGTCCTCTGGGGCTGGGGACCGACAGAGGGTCACGTCTCGTCACAGGAGGCCATGGGACGTGTGCAGATGGGATGCGGCCAGCAGCCCGGGTGGCTGGAGAGAGGGATATGTGGGGAGTGGGGCGAGAGAAGCTGGAAAAGTAGTCACTGTGACCGTAGGTCCTCAGGGACAAGATGCAGGCTCTGTGAAGAGGCACTGGGGAGCCATCGAGGGGCGTAGACTACGGCGTTGTCCCGAGGGCTTAGCAGGTTGTTTTTTCCCCTCCACAGAGTATAGATTCAGGCTTCTGGGATAGCCTCCACAATAAGTTCTTACACTCTAAATTTCTTTAAAAGATCCGCTTGTCTTTCAGTAAACTAGAAGGAAATGTTTTCCACAAGAACTTGAGAAGTAGAAGTCAGACATGGCGGTGCACACCTGTAATTCCAGCACCCAGGAGGCTGGGAGTTCAAGGCCAGTCTGGGCTACATGGTGAGACCCTGTCTTGAAAACAAACAAAAAAAGAACTTGAGAATTAGACAATTTGACCTAGAGCCATGTGTACACATGAGAAGTCACAGGCTGACCGTGAGAATCCAGGAGCATCACGCGAGGTGTAATAACATTTGCTCCCTCCTGCAAGGTGCCGGTCCAGAGCTTCCTGGAGGCACACGGGGCAGCCACGCGCTGAAGCCCTCGGGGGAGAAGGTCTTCACGCAAACCTAGGCTTCGGCCAACAGCTCGTGCCAGCCTGCAGACCGAGTTCATTATCTCCCCATAATAGGATGGGCTAGATTCAAATCCGATCAAATTGTTAAACACGAGATAAGAAAATGGAACAAGTCAGGGATTTTTTGTGTCTATGATCATTAAAAAAAAAATCCAGGTATAATGGACCATTGTTCACCACGCCAGACTAATGATGTTCTCCAAAGAGAGGAAGAAAGGGACAATCTCATCATCAGATATGAAGAGGAATAATTAACTGCTTTCTCTCGGCCTGCCTTGGTCGGGGCAGCGGACACTCCAATTAGCGACGTGCTCCGGAGCCTCGGGTCTGGGCGGCGGTGGGGAAAGGTGTCAGTGTGGCTCCCCAGAGGCATCAGAGGTGCCGCCCCGTCAGTCCCGTCCCTGCACTTGTCACGCTTATTAAAATGCTTGGTAGTCATGAGCCACCTGGCTGCTTTGAGGCACAGCAGCTCTGGGAACAGGGACAAAACATGGGCAGAAATGTGGTTATTTAGATGGCGCTGGCCTTTGACAGGTGACCGCTTAATTAGCTCAGCCCGTGGGCCCATGACTTCCACCCATCTGATTCGAATAGTTTGTTGTTGCTATGGGTTCTTTAATGCGGTTCGTTATAACCAGAATCTTGTATCTTAATCCCAGTCGCTCGGCCAGATTTAGTGAGAAAACAGCAAGTAGGAACTCAGGCATAAGGACTCACGTTGTAAATGAGCAGAGAAGCCAGGAATCTGCCTGGAATCGGCTAGAAACCTGTGCCTCAGCGCCACCTTTGGAAGCTTTATTTCCTGCCACCACTTGCATCCAACTTCGGGGAATGGAGCCCGTTCACCCACTGGGCTCAGTTAGGAACCCGCGGGCTCACTTCGGCCACCCTCCCCCTACATCTGGCAGCACAAGTCCTGCACGCTGCACATTGTCCGTGTCCCCTGTGCCACAACTTCAGCTTATAGCCGCCATTTCTCACCTGAACTCTTTCCTAGACCGCCCTGGCTACCCACCATAGAGGTACAGGGTGACCTTTCCAAAGATTAAACTGGCCGTGCCAGGTCCAGGCTTAAAAAAAAATGATGAATTAGCTCACTATCACTTTAAAGGACCTTATAGAAAATGAATTCCGAATGGTTTGAAATGCGTGTTTGTTATATGTGTACTTGGATTCTTCTGGTCAAAACAGACTTTAGGTGCGCTTTAGCGCAGATAACCAAATCCCCGCAGCTTGTCACACTGAAAGTTACCCAAACTGTTCACATCTGTCCGTCAGACAGGAAGATGTTCCACAGCAGTGGGCTACAGTGTTGAAACCTTGTAAAAGAAAGTTGCTTAATGGAACTCTTAAGAGTCTAAAATAAAACCTGTGAGACTTGAGAGTGTCCTTTGTTGTCTTTTTTGATATTCTTGTATTAGTCAGTTTCCCATTGCTGGAAGCATGTGCCCGACACCCACGACTTGAAGGAGGAGCTGTATTTGGCTCACGGTTTGAGGGATTCAGTCTGGGGTTACCTGGACCCAAGGCAGGAGCATCGTGGAGGAAGGGCCTGGTGGAGCAGAGCTGCTTAGTTCATGGTGGCCTGAAGCAGACCAGGGGATAGCACAGAGAGGAAGGACCCAGAGGTCAGACATAGATCCAAGGTCACACCCCCATGATCCACCCAGATCAGAGAAGCTTGCTTTACTAATCCCCAGGCAGCTTCCAAGCTGATCAAATTGTCAAAAAACTTAACCACCATGGTCTGTTATTTTTGCTATTGATGACATTGCTATTATTATTCCTATAACATCCCAGAAACACTCTAGTCTTCCTGCCTCTGAGCCTTTGTTTTGTTCAATCTTTTTTGAGTACCACTCTGTGCCTTCTTCTGAAAATAGCATTCGCTAGTACCTCATCCTTCCAGGAATGGATTGTCATGCTACACTCCTTTTCCTGGCACTTAAAGAGTCTCCTCCCCACCGTGGTCCTTTCCTTTTAAATCCCTTTACAAGCCGCCCTCCCACCTGAGCAGTGTCCCGCATCCCAGTCTGCCACATCTCACTCTCTGGCCTGGCGCCCCCACCGACTGCCATGGCAGGAGACCATTGGGCATCACATGAGATGAACTCTCCCGCTTGCTGGCTGCATTAGCAAGTGAGTCACACTCTCAGCCTCCATTTCTAATCTGAAAGATAGTCGTGATTATAACCAGCACGTGTGGTTTATTGTGAGGATCGCGTGAGACCGCCCGCCCAGTGCCTGGCTCCAAGTAACTGCTCAAGAGAGGCCACCTGTTGTCTGCTGATACTTCCAATCCCCGTTTCTCAGGGAGACCTTCCCTGTCCATTCCCGTCTATTTTCCCACCTTTAGCTGACTGTATCGTGTGCTCGGACACACGTCACAACTTTCAGCAATGCCCAGGGGAGCCAGACAAAGAACGGAAACAGACTTGGTGTAGGAAGAATGCGAAGGGCAAGGACTCAGCCAAGTCCAGGGCACGTCCAGCTCTGGGCAATCGTTGTCACGTGGAAAAATGGGTCTGATGCTGTCTGACCGCAGCTTTTTCACAAGAAGCCAGAAAGCCAGTCCTGATGTGAAACGCCCTGGATTGTAGAAGTTGAGTAAATGCTTTCTGGGCCAGACAAACATGCCCGTGAGATCCTGGCTTGTGATTGCTGTCGTATGTTCAGATATGCCCAGGCTGGTCCCTGGGACCCTGACCTCGCTCGCTAGAGAAGTGATCTGTGGGCGGGACAGAGGGTTCCAGGCTAACCTCTCAGGCTGGTTTTCATTCATGGTGGGCCTGAAATTTAGGACAGTCTTGGGAAACCTGTTCAGTATATAAAACCAGTCTCATAGGGAAACAAATTTCGATGCCTAATTCTGATGTTGGGGGCACATACACTAGAACTTAGGCCTTGGTCTGTTCACCACTGTTTCCTTGATGCCAAGAAAGCTGCCTGACACTCAGAAAATATTTGTTGAATGAAAAAGTGCCCAGGTCTTCACCCATCTGTCTGCCAACAAAGTGTCCTGCTCGCCATGATGTCCCCAGTGCCTGGCACGTGATAAGAGATCAATAAATGTTTCTTGAACAGATAATGGGTTGAAATAATCTCTCTGTTGAACACTACCGCCTGTTGTGTGCCCAGGAAGATGCTGGACTTCAAGGGTTCAGAAGTGACTCAGGCACCATCCCAGCCCGGGGGCATTTGGTCACCTGGGAAGGACTACGTGAGCCATTCCTGGAATTAGGAGTTTCTCAGCCCTGTGCTTCCCAGAAGGGGTGGGGGGACGCGAGTTCGGGACTACGCAGCGCCAGGCTCCAGCATCTCCCCAGAGACCCCAGGGCTGCACTCGTTCCAGCTTGGTATGAGATGACTGGTTTCCTCCCAGTCACGTGCTGGGATGGGCTGATGGGCGCTGGACTTCCAGGCGGGCACCTCGGGAGGCCTGTCCTCATTCCGCTTGAGTCATGACAGCGCTGGGCCGCTCCCTTGGCGTGCGCTCTCCGAGTGTGAAGCCACTTGAGGACGTTTATTTCATTGCTTTAAAATCACTTTGACTCCTTCCCCCAAAAAATGTTTAGGAGGAAAGAGTTATTTGTTACTCTGTCTCCCAAATCTGTTCCAGACAGCTTCAGATTGTTTCCTAAAATCCAATTCACGGTCACAGGAGAAATGTGTTCTACCACATAGTCCATGCCCGACTCCGAACGCAGGGCCCAAAGGAGGTTCTAGATTGTCACGGGACACAACGATTTTGTAGGAAGAGACTTTCACCTTCCAATGTGTCTGAGGCAGTGGAGGCAGGATTCATTTGGATGCTTAAATTCTGGTGTTTTATAAAAAGAAAAAACCAAAGTCCTGCCTAGTTTTCCTTTCTGTCCCCAATATCTGACAGAGTGTGAACAGACAGGTGCCCAGTGGTGACTCACAGAGAGGAAAAATGGGCAACAATGAAGTCTGACCCTACAAAGTGCTTACCACACACCTGCCAGGCGCTACGGCAACATGCACCACACTTCACCTAGTCTGATAGTCACAGCCACCTTGGGAAGTAGTTACACAACATTTCCTAAGGGAAACTGAGTCCTGAGTTTATGTAACTCTCCCAAGGCTGCCATGCTGGCCAAGGATGAGGCTGAGATCTGAACCTGCTGGGAGTAGGAGCTGTCTCCTACGGAACTTGCAGCTTGTACTCAGAGACAGTGGTGGGCATGGACGCGTCCCTCCCCACGCAGCAGGGTACAAGGTGGTCTAACATAACCCAGCACGTGACCCCCGCCGTGGCCATGCGGCCCCTCTAGCCAGTGTGGCATTGACTGTGCCAGCGCTCCTCGGGTGTTGGTTATCCCAGGTGGTTCCTCTAGGCTGATTTTGTCGCCAGGAGGCTCCAAGATGTGACAGTGCAGAGAGGAAGTGGCCAGAGGGGTCGCGTAAAGGGGGTGGAGGTTCTGGCCCCCTGACCTGCTAACTCGGCAGTGACCTTGGGCAGCTGGCTTTGTCTGTCTGGGCCCGGCTTCCCCACCCGTGGGAAGGGGGTGTCCCCGAGCTCTGCTCGGCCCCGGGGAGGATGGAACCGACGGACGTTTCTTGCGTGGGGGAGGTAACATATGTCTTACTTATTGGCAATGTTTTCCTAGGCTGGAGGAAAACTATGAGATCGCAGAAGGCGTCTGCATCCCGCGCAGCGCCCTCTACATGCACTACCTGGATTTCTGCGAGAAGAACGACACGCAGCCGGTCAACGCGGCCAGCTTCGGGAAGGTGAGTCCGCGGGCCAGGCCGCCCCGCCCCGCCGGGCCCCCGCAGGCTTTCCTCAGTGTGTGCACAGGGTTTCGGGGGGTTTTGCGAGCATTTTAAAATATCTTGTTTTGCGAAGTTACCAAAATAAAGACTTTGGTAACTTGGCTGTGATATTTTGCTGCAAAAATTTTTGAACAGTTGTCACTAAGCAGAGACGGAGCGATGCCAAAGTATTTGGTAATATTGTCACTATAAAAAAATCTCCAAGGATTCTGGCACATTATAAAGTAAGAAGTGCGTGTACCCAGTAATTTTGCTTCTCAGAGATGGAAATTTTGAACTTGCAAGTGGACTAAATGTATGTCACCAAGCCCAGGACGGTGAATGCTCGGCTTCGAGGCGTGACTGCATCAGAGAGGCTGGGAAAGGGCCTGGAGGTCTGGGGCCCCCCACTCCACTCCGCGCTGCTGTTGTGAACATCACCACAGGCCCATTGTTCCCCGTCTACGTCCTGATAAATGATAAATGCTTAGCGTTTAGCGCTCTGTGTACCAAAAAATTGTTAGTGCTGGGTATTCCTACTTAACAGGCCAAGGAAAGCTGCCAGGCATTTTTTGAGTCTGGTCACTTGTTTACTTAATGGCTACAAATCTAGATTTTATACCCCCAAATACCCAATTTAAGCTGAGTCACTACTTCTAAATTCTCCTTCTTATTAGCTTTTTTCCTAGATATAAATTTTACTACGTCTGCTAACAAGAAAGCAGGCATGTTCTGCACTCCTATTCTTGTTTTATTAGTCCACGTTTGCAGTATGTGATCATCACACTCATCGTGGGGAGTTGGCCCATGTATATAACACACCAGAGACACCCCCATCTCAGTGCTCTCCAGGAGCCTGTGGTGGGGTTTCTGGGGCTCGCCTGGCCCTTCTCTACTCCGCCCTTGCCCCCAGTTCCCCCTCACCCCTGTCCCGCCCTTGCATCTTGATTTTGTTCTCCTTCTGTCCCTCCTACCCATCTCTTGGTCCCCTTCCAATATGCCAAAGACCTGTTTCCCTGTTTCCTGTCGTCTGTCTTTTATTTTACTCTTCATTTATATGTTGGGTTTTTCATATCAGAGACACCATTCAATATTTAAGCTTGTGTGTCTGATTTATTTCACTTAATATTATGGTCTCAAGTTGCATTCATTTTCCTAAAAATGTCCTAAACTTATCCTCTTGATGGCAGAGTAGATTTCCATTGCATGTAAATATCACATTTTCTCTATCTGTTCATCTGCTGATGGACATACATATAAGCTGCTTCCACAACTTAGCTACAGTGAGCTGCGCTGCTGTAAACATGGGTGTGCACAGATCACTGTAATATTATGTCTTTAACTCTTTTGGGATGATACCTAGAAGGGAGATGGCTGGATCGAATGGCATTTCTAGTTTCAGTTTTCAGAGGAATCCCCAGACCGATCTCCGTGGTGTTGTACTAAATTACACTCCCACCAACAATGTAGAAGCATCCCTTTCCCTGCAGCCTCCCAGCATTTGTTATAATTTGATTTCTTGGTGGTGGCCATTCTTTCTGGGGTAAGCTAGAATCTCAGTATTGTTTTAATTTTCATTTCTCTAATAGTGAAAGATGTTGAACTTTTTTATGCATATATGGGCCATTTGTGCTTCTTCATCTGAGAAGTGTCTACTCATTTCAGTTGCCTTTTTTATGATTGGGTCTTTCATTTTGGGGGCTCTGATTTTTTTCGAGTTCTTTATATATTCTAGATATTAGTTCTCTGTCCAAGGAAAAGCTGGCAACATTTTTTCCCATTCTGTAGATTGTCTTTCCACTCTGTTGGCTGTTTCCTTTGCTGTGTAAACACTTTTAATTTGATATGATCCCATTTGTTGATTCCTGATGGTTTTTCTTATGCACTTGGTCTTCTGTTCAGAAAGTCCTTGCCTACACATATATTTCAAGAGTTGTACCTATTTTATCTTCCAGCAGATTAAGTGTTTCTGTTTGAATATTGGCTCTTTAATGCATCTTGATTTTAGTTTAGTGCGTGGTGAGAGATACGGGTCTCGACGCAGTCTCCCAGCACCCTCCAAGAGGCTGTCTTCCCTCCGTGTGTGCGCCCAGCCTCTTGGTCAAGGATCAGATGCTGAATTGCACCCCTATTCTTTTCCACTTTCTGAGTATTGAAATGGCAGGAAGAAGTCAGAGCAGATGTTTTGGGAATTCCCCTTTCAGATCCCCAACAGATAAACCTTCAGCTGGAAAAGCTAAACCACACGACCTAACAAAACAAAGAAGCAGGAGCGGTGTCTCTGCCAAGCACCCTGGAGAGCCCCGAACACAGAGTCTAAGAGTCAGCTCTGCTGGGTCACCGAGGAGGAGGCTCTATGGGGACTTCGGGAGGTTCCGTGAAACCTCGATGCAGCAGGGGTTTCCTGAGACACCCTGCCCCATCTCGGTGCACTCCGTGCACCTGTGATGGGGTTTCTGGGGCTCACCTGGTTCTTACACGAGCCAGCCCTCCACCCTCACCCCCAGCTCCTCCTCACCCCTTCCTCTCCCTCACTCTTCTCCCCCTTTCTTTTGGACACCTCTGTCAGATTTCTCTCTCCTCTGATCCTTGGTTTCTGCTGACATCTTTGCCCCACCAAGTGTCGCCCTTGCCCCAAATGGCCTCGCAAAATGGTTTTCCGAACGGTAAGTTTCCTCCCTGAGAAGAATCAGAACCAGCTGCTTCCAAACGGTCATCCAGAAAAGCATCCCACGGTGGTCTGCACGCAAGTCCAAAAGCAGGCCGTGTTCGGTGGTGCTAAAGGCAGCGGCACACCTGCTCTCTGCAGCTTTCCGTCCGTCTCACGGGCAGCAGAGGACGGGAGCAGCCTGCCGGGCTCCCCACCCTGAGTCTGTTGAGCTGACATCCCAGACACATCGAGGCAGCTGCCCTCTCCTCTAGAGAAAGGCGCCGCTTGTCCCAGGAAGCTTGGGCACAGTGGCAGACGATCCCTCGAGCTGAGCCGTCCGCACTTGGGACTCAGCCGTGGTCTTGGCCTCAGAGCAGGCGAGGGCTGCAGAGACAGACTACCTGGCGCTGCCTTCCAGGGCGGCTGCAGCAGGGTTTTTACTTCCGGAACTCATTTGGGAAACGTAGAGAGCGTCGCAGCGCCTCACTGAATGGGCCTTATGCCTGCTTTGCTGTCTGCTGGGGCAACACAGGTTGCTGGGCTTGGAGTCACCCTTCTGAGCTTTGGTCCCATTTCCTTACCTGTTAGATAAGAATAATTCCCCACACCAAATTAGGAAGGAAAGAGAACAGTGCTTATGAGAGTATGTTGTGAAATGGTGAAGGGCTGTCCTAATGAAGAAGGCTCCATGATGAAGAATTTGTCCCACCTCCTCGTAGTTACTTTCTCGTCACTGAGACACAATGCCAGACACCCACGACTGTGAGGAGAAGAGTCTCTCCTCGGCTCACAGCCTGTGGAAATTTCAGTCCATATTCGGCCAGCCGCAAGGTGGGGCACAGCAGAGGGCCTCCGCAGAGGAGGGACAGCTCATGGCCTGGGGACCTTTCGCCCACCCAGGGTACAAGCCTGTTGGTGGGGTCGGTTGGTGCCACCCACACCCGGCGGGGGGGGACTTCCTGTTATCTGCACCCAGAACTATGTTACGCCGGTCAGCGACTGATCCGCTGTCACACACCGTGACCGGGCCCCTCCCAGAAGCCGCACCTGCCGGGGCGTGAGGCTTCAGCGGGATGCTTAGACAGAAGCCGTAACAGGCGGTTAGAGGATCTGCGGGGCTCTTGGCGGGCTGCTCCTAGCTGTCAGTGCCCTGTGCCGTGACTGTCCCGTCGTGTGTTTAGGGAGCCCCGGGTCCCTGGCCATGCTGCCTGAGGGTCGTGCGCTCCGGCTGGCCTCTACCCCTCACACACACAGGCGGCCTCAGAGCACCTGGCTCAGGGACCAGGCTGAACTCAGTGAAGGGAAGCAGGAAATAGTTTTGCTTTGTTCTGAGTTTGGCTGCCACTAAATTCTCTTCAATGACTGCAGATCATCTCATGACAGATATAATAGCTTTTTGGTTATTGATTATAAGAACAAGCTGCCCCGTAATTTAGACTCTCTTGGATGTTAGAAGTCCAGTCCAGGCCTCCGATTTCAAACTGCAATATCACAACACTTTCAGGCTCTTTGTCCCCTGGCTGGGCCTGCATGGAGGGCAGGTAGGGTGAGCGCTGATCTGTCCCTCTGACCTTTCCCTCCAGCTGCTCCTCCCTCCGGGCTCATTGGACCAGAAGAAACACTTCCAAAACATAACCGTAGTTCTCCACACTAAGCATTCAGCTAAATTTTAGAGCACTCTACATTAAAACAAATACAAGGTAAGGGAGATCAGAATTGTCCTAAATAGGACACCATACTTAGCACAATGGCCTGAACTTGTTTATTAACAGGCAGCAGAAAATTTCCTTTTGGATGGTGATGCAGATTGAACCCAGGGCCCCACATGTGCTCGGCAAGGTCTCTGCCACTGAGCCGTGGCCCTCACCTCAGTAGGTAACTTTTCCTAATGGGGTTGGAAGTGCCTCGCTCTGTCCAGTCAAGAGTGCAACATTCAGAGTTCCTTTTTTTTTTTGGTGATGGGAATCAAACTCAGGGCCTCGTGCTTGCTAGGCAAACGTTCTACCCCTTGAGCTAAATCCCCAGCCCCATTCAGAGTTCTTGTAAAATTAAATAGCAAACATTTACACAGGACTTTTTGTGTACCTGGCACCAAGTACTTTGTTGATATAAACCTCATTTAATCCTCCAAAACAAAGCAAAACCAAATCTCTATAAGGTAGATGGCGTTATTATTCCCATCTCACAGATGGGTAAACAGAGTCCCAGAGAAGTTAAATGATTTGCCCAAGGTCACTCAATAGACAGTGGATTCAGGATGTGAACCCAGGAACTGTCTGAATCAACTCATTTCCACAGAGCAAATTGTTTCCAGGCCAGGTAGTCACCTAGTGCCTCCTACATGATGGGGAAGGGACAGATCGCAGCCACTCTGTTCTCTGAGGGTCGAGTGTGCCCACGATTTCAGTGGAGCGATGTCCCTTCCTCCTTCCCTACTGCGCTATGCCAGGACTTCCCATCGGCTCTGCATCAGCCCCTGGGCTCCCCATTCATCCAGTGCCCGTTTATCTCACATCCGCCCTGAGCCCAGCCCCACACTGGGAACAGGACACAGAGCGAAGAAGTCTGTGGCTAGGTGGGAGCCCACGGAAGGGACGTCAGCACAGAGTAGCTGCAGGGTGGCGGACGTGGTTCCTGTTGGGAGCCCCTGGGGTGGGAGGGGCAGAGGCTGCTGCCTCCTTGGGGGGGGGGGGTGAGGGCGGCCTGAGAGCTAGGACCCCCACCTCGAACCCCAACCCTCCAAGATCCGTGGGAAGCTGAAGTGGGGGGCTTTGATTTCACCAAAAACACCCTTCTTCTGCTTTCCCACTCTGAAACCAAAGCTCCACCTTTACTGCTTTAGCCAACAAACTCAGCCTCCTCAGAAGGAGCAGCTGGGCCCCGGGTTTCTGAGCAGAGGGGTGAGGCGTGCTTTCCAAGCGCCTGTGTGATGCATGCCAGTGGCGCCTCACACTGAAAGAATGTTTTCTTCAGTGACCGTTTATCAAGCGCCCGACGCGTGCTGTGGGCCAGGTGTTTCCACTAAGGCCAGATTGTGAGCCTCGAGACTCTACCGCCCTTAGCTGCCGCGACCACAGGCAGGTCCCTTTCTGTCTTGGAACTCCTCCCTGCCCCCCATCAAGTGAGAGAAATCCTCCTACAAGCACAGGGAGCTCCTTGCCATATTCACCAGAAATCCTTTTCAACCGGAAATCACGAAGTAGCGCCAGCTAATACTGCGCCTGTGGCAGTCCCCGCTCAAGCCCTGTGTGTGCATTATCTCCCGAACTCACAGCCCTGGACACGAGGTGCTGTGGTTTTGGTGTTTTGGTTTAGTGGTTTTTAGTGCAGTTCTAGGTTTATAGCAAACTTAAGAGGAAGACACAGCCTCCCCCTTTGTCAACATCCCCCTCGGGTGTGGTACGTCGCCGCCTGAGGTTGTGGTGTGGTGCATTCTGTGGGTCTGGACAAATGTCTGATGCCGTCTGGTGTTAGGCAGAGTATTTCCACTGCCCTCAAGATCCTCTCTGCCCTCTTACTCTTCTCTCCCTTTTCCAGCCCCTGGTCGTTTTTACTGTGTCCAAGTTTCACCTCTCCCAGGTGCTGGTTTCTGTGTGGACACACGTTCTCAACTCCACTGGGTAATACCCAGGAGAGTGATTGCTGAATCACACCTTAGGAGTGAGCTGAGTTTCGCCAGAAACTGCCAAACCGTCTTCCAAAGTGCCTGTGACATGCTAGCCACAGATGCGTCCTGTTGCAGACCCTGATCATATCTGAGGCTCTCTGTCCGGTCTGACTCTTCAGCTAGGTGTACAGTACAGTGTGTTTTAATTTCTTTCCCTGGTGACAGAGATGTGGACCCTCTTTTCATAAGCTTATTCCCCATCTGTATATCTTCTGTAGCGGGGTCTCTGCTAATGTCTTTGGCACATTTAAAATTGAGTTGTTTGTTTTCTTGCTCTTGAATTTGGGGAGTTCTTCATGTATTTTGGATAATAATTCTTTCTCAGATACATCTTTTGCAGATATTTTTCTCAGTCTGTAACTTGTCTTCTCATTCTCTCAAGACTGTCTTCATGGAGTGAAGTTTTTAATTTTAATGAATTCCAGGTTATCAATTATTTCCTCCATGGATTGCACCTTCGGTGTGGTATTAATGAGTCATAAGAGTCACCACTATCCCCAAGGGCATCTGGATTTTCTCCCGTGTTATTTTCTAGGCGTTTTGTAGTCTGGCACTCTGCATCCGAGCCTGTGCCCTGTCAGTGTGGTGTGTCTGCATTTGCTGCTCTTCTGTGTGTGGATGTCCAGTCTTTCCAGCACCATCTGTGGAAAAGACCAGCTTCCTCCTTTGCTCCTCTGTTAGGATCGCCTGAGTGCCCTCACTGGGTCGGCCTCTGGGCCGTCTCATCTGTTGGGTCCACTGACCGTCCCGTGGCGCCTCGGTTATGGCAGCTTCAAGGTGATCGTGCGATCGGGATGCCCGTTCCCCAACTTTGTTCTTCAGTGCTGTGCTGGGTCTTCCAGGTCTTTTGACCTTCCATATAAACTTCAGAAGTAGTTCGTTGACAGCCACAAAATAATTTGCTGGCCTTTTGATTGGGATCATATTGAATCAAAGATCAAGTAAGGAAGAAGTGACATCACGACCATATTGTGTCTTCCTATCCATGAACATGGACTATCCCTTTATTTAGCTTTTCTTTGATTTCTTTCCTCAGAGTTTTCCAGTTGTCTTCATATAGATCTTGTACATATTTAGACTTATAGATAATATCATATTATTATATGTGGTGTTGTATTTTGAATTTCAAATTCCACTTGTTCATCGCTGACATTTAGAAAAGCAAATGACTTCTATACCTTGTGTCTTGCAGCCTTGCCATAGCTTCTTCTTACTTCCAGAAGTTTTTTGTCAAATCTTTAGATTTTCTAGAGACAATTATGTCTTCTATAAACAAAGGCAGTTTTATTTCTTCCTTCCTAATCTGTATACCTTCTATTTCATTGTATTGTCTTATTGCCTTAGCTAATACTTCCAGTGTGATGTTAAAAGGAGTGGTAAGAGAGGTTATCCTTGCCTTGTTCCTGATCTTAGTGGGAAAGCCTAGAATTTCTCACCCCGAAGTATGCTATTAGCTATAGGTTTCTGGTAAATGTTCTTTATCAAGGTGAGCAAATTCCCTCTATCTCTAGATTACAGAGAGTGTTTTAAAAATCATTAATGGGTGTTGGATTTTGTCAAAAATTTTTTTTCTACATCTCTTAATCTAATTCTTTTTTCTTTTTTAGTCTGTTGATGCAATGGATTACATTTGACTGATTTTCAAAAGTCAAACTAGCCATATGTACCTCTGATAAATCCTACTTGGTCATGGCGTGTAATTTCTTCTAGACGTTGAATTCAGTATGCTAATATTCTGTTGAAGATTTTTGCATCTGTGTTCACAAGAGATACTAGTCCATAGTTTTCTTTTAATATTCTTGTCTGATTTGGGTATTAAGGTACTGCTAAGCTCATGGAGAAGTGAGGAAGTATTCATTCGGCTTTTGTCCTCTGAAAGGGATTGTGGAGAATTGGCACACTTTCCTTACTAAATGTTCTGTAGAATTCTCTGGTGAACTCATCTGTTTTGTTTTGTCTTTCTATGGGGGAAGGTTATATCGATTGTTGATCCAGTTTCTTTGCTAGATACAGACCTACTCTGACTGTCCTTTTCTTCTTGTATGAGTTTTGACAAATTTGTCTTTCAAGAAATTAGTTCACGGCATCCAGGTTATCAAATTTGGAGGCATAAAGTTATTCATAATATGTATTACTGTGTTCTCTCTCTGGTAGGAGAATTGGTATGACCTATAGTTATGTCTTCTTTCTCTCTCACTCTCTCTCTCTCTCCTTTCTCTCTCTTCCTCCCTTTTTAGTTAGTCTCATTAGATACTAATCAATCTGATCAATCTTTTCCAATCATCAGTCTGTGGTTTCATTGATTTTTCTGTGTTGATTTCTCTCTTCAATTCCACTGATAACAACAACAGCAAAAAAAACTAGAAAATACCTGCTGTAATTCTTATCATTCCTTTTCCCTTCTGATTACTTTTTTTTGGTGGTGCCGGGGATAGAACTCAGGCCCTTGTGCTTACAAGGCAAGCACTCTAATCACTGAGCTAAATCTCCAGCCCCCCCTTTTGATTACTTTGGATTTAATTTGCTCTTTTTGTTCTATGTTGCTAATGTGGAAACTTAGATTATTAATTTTTGGTCTTTCTTCCTTTGCAATATATACATTCAATACTATAAGTTTCCCGTAATAGTGGATTCATCAAGTTCTCATTTGCGTCCCTTACTCTGATGCTGGGTTGTCAAGCAGATTAAAGTTCCTTACGCCTTCTTGGAGAACTGACTCCTTCATTATTGTGTAAAGCCTCTTTATCTCTGGCAACTTTCCTTGGTTTGAAGTCTCTTTTGTCTGAAGTTGATATAACTATACCTGCTTCTTTTTATCAAGGTTAGTATGGACTTTTCTTCTTCACACATCTACTTTTCATCCATATGTGTCTTCATATTTAAATTGGGCTTTCACAGACAGCATATAATTGGATCTTGTTTTTTGATTTGCTCTAAGAATCTGTCTTGATTGATACACTTGGACCTCTGGTGTTCAAAGTGATTATTGGTATAACTGAATTAATACCTACCATATTGTTAGTGCTTTCTGTTTGTTACTCTTGTTCTTATTTTTGTCATCTGCTCTTTTTCAACCCTTTTGGATTTAATTGGGCATTTATATGATTCTATTTTCTCTCCTTTTTTAGCATATCAGTTATACTTGTTTAAGAACATTTTTAGTGGTTGTCGTAGAGTTTGCAATTCACAACTAATCCCAGCCCATTTTCAAATCATAGACATTCACAACTAACCCCGGTCCATTTTCAAATAGTCTTCTACTTCACAAGTAATGTGAGTACCTTGTAATAACTAATTCCTCCTTCCTCTCTCCTATCGTTACTGTCATTAATTTCACTCAGGTATGAGCCTATGTAAACATATATACAACATGTATTATATTTTATATATGTAAATTCCATTAAATTCTTTTTTTTTTTTTTTGTGGTGCCGGGGATCGAACTCAGGCCCTTGTGCTTACAAGGCAAGCACTCTAATCACTGAGCTAAATCCCCAGCCCATGTAAATTCAATTGTACTGATACTGTTATTATTTTGAAAAAATTGCCATCCATTAGCTCAATTAAAAACAGGAAGTTTTAATTTTACCTTTACTTATTCCTGCGTATGTATGTGAGTCTGTGTGTGTGTGAAGTGTGTGTATGTGTGTGACTGTGTGTAAGTGTGTGTGTGTGTGTGTGTGTGTGTGTGTGTGTGTGCATTGCTAGGATTGAACCCCGGGCCTCACACCGTGCTAGGCACCCCAAAACCCTTACTGCTTTTTTAGACTTTTCCTTTCTTTGCATAGATCTGAGTTTCTGATCTGTGTCAGTGTCCTTCTCTCTAAAGAGTTTGTGATTTTTTTTGTGAGGAAGGTCTACTGGAAACAAATCCCCGAAATGTTTATTTGTCTGGGAAGTTTTCTCCTTCACTTATGAAGGATAATTGTTTCCGTGTACACAATCTAAGTTGTGGGGGAGTTTTCTTTAAAACTAAGTGTTTCATTCCACTTTCTCTTGCTTGCATGCTTTCCAAGAACACACATGTGATTCTTACCTTTGGTCCTCTATAAGTAAAATACTTCATTTGTTTTTGAGACAGGGTCTCACTGTTACTGCCGAGGCTGGTCTCGAACTCATAGACTCAAGTGATCCTCCCACCTCAGCCTCCTGAGTGCTGGGATTGCAGGCAGATGCCAATACACTCAGCTTCAGAATATTTTTTCTTTTCTTTGATTTTCTGTAGTTTGAAAATTATATGGTTAGGAGCAGGTTTGTAGGTTTTATTTGGGGTATTTTTGTATTGTTCTGTTTTTTGACATTTGCCCTGCTTGGTGTCCTCTAAGCTTTTTGCGTCATGGGTTTGACATCTGACGTTAACTTAGGGAAATCCTCAGTCATTGCTGTTTCAAATATTCCTTCTGTTCCTTTCTCTCCATTTGCTTCTTCTGGTGTTTCTGTCATGCACATTTACAGCTTTTGCTTTTGCTCACGTTGCCTGGGCACTCTGGCCTGGATTCTCCCCCGTCTTTGTTTTCTTTGGTTTTCAGTTTTCAGAGTTTCTCTAGCGCAGGAATCATTTGCTCCGCCTTGCCCGGTCACCTACGAGGGCCATCACGGGCAGTCTTCATTTTGGCCACAGGGTTTTTGACGTCTAGCATCTCTCTTTGGTTCCCTTCGAGTTTCATCTCTCTGCTTACCTTGCCCGTCTGCTCTTGCATGCCCGCCGCTTCAGCCGCCGGGGCCCTCGGCGAGTTCAGCACGGTTGTTTTAATTTCCCAGGCTGGTCATCTTGACACCTTGCCTCGCCTAGTTCTGACGCTTGCTCCGTATCTTCAAGAGGTTCTTCTTCTCCTTCTTTCTCCTCTTCTCCCCCCATCTTCTCTTTGCAGTACTGGGGATTGAACCCAGAGCCTTCACACTGAGCCACATCCACACCCCCTTATTTTTTATTTTGAGACAGGCTCTCACTAAGTCACTAAGTTGCCCAGGCTGGGATTGAATTTATGTTCCTCCTGCCTCAGCCTCCCAGAGTGCTGGGATTACAGGTGTGAGCCACCATGCCTGGCTTCAAATTGTGTTCTTGCCTTTTAGTCTGCAACATTCTCTCCTAACTGGCTGGATGTGCTGCACCAGGAGAAGGGAACTGCTGTGAATGGGCCTTTGCAATCATGGTGATAACGGCGGGGGGGCACCCCTGAGCTGTGTGATCGGGTCGCGGTCACTGTTAGTGCACGAGGGTTTCTGTCTCCCGCCCCCGGCCGGGACAGTATGGCTGGTGCTGGGTAGTTCTCCCCTTCTTTTGCATGGCTGCTAGACTCAGTGGGCTGGAGTTGGCATTTCCCTCTGCGTCCCCCAGGCAGCTGGTTCTGATAAACCCGGCAGGTCGGGCTTGGTGAACTAGCCTCCCCGCAGACTGGCTTCTTTAGGAAGAACAGAGGGCTTCGGCAGCTTTCAGAATGGCTCCCCTTCCTTGTGAGGACGGAGTGGTTGACTTCCAGGTTCACACACACGCCGAGGAGAAGTAGAGGTGCTGTTCGCGTTCCCAATTGAAGATCAGATTGCTGCCTCCAGGACCTGGGTTGTTAATAGCAGGTTTCTGGTCAGTGCCAGAGCCGTGGGCAGAAAACGGTCCTCCCCAGCCCTAAACAGTGGCCTAGAAATCAGTCTTCTTACTGAAACTAAGTGCAGGAGAAGAGAAGCTGGCCGTGGTGGCGCAGCCGCATCAGCACATTGGAGACCTGGTTCTGTCTGTCTTTGTGCTCTGCCATCTGAGGCCAGCGGCTTCAGATTTCTGCGTCACCTCAGGGTCCAGATGGCTGCTCGACTCCAAAGGCAAGATGTAGGAGAAAGAGGAAGAGGGAGAAAAGCCAAAGTCCAGGCGCATCTGCCCAGAGAACAGCCAGCTGATTCCCTCCCTCACCTCGGTGGCCCGTGGCTGTCAGGGAAGCAGGAAAATGTAGTCCTTGTGTCCTGGATACAGCTTCTTGCTTGGGAAGAGGATCACCTGGCTATTTCAGACACCACACATCCCTTCACACGTCCCGACTACGGGGTGGGACCAGGACGCTGGACGAGTGTGGATGCCCCTTGGTTTACGATGGGCTTACACCAAATGAAGTCCACGGAAGGGGAAAATATTGTGAGTCAGAAATACATTTACTCCACCTGAGTCACTGTATACGGGGCGTTTACCTTCACAGTCAGCCAGCTGGCAGCTGCCCAGTCACAAAGGAGTTTCACACAGCACATCTCCAGCCCGGAGAGATCAAAATCCAAAGTGCAGTTTCTACTGGGTGTTTATCACTTCCATGACACCTGTAAGTCAAAAAGTGTGTAAGCTGAGCCGTTGTGAATGGGGCCCACCTCTGCTCCCAGATCAGGAGCCTGCAGGAAGTAACACGGTGGCCCCGTGTGACCACCGAGGACTGTGTGAGGGTGACCTGCTCTGTGCCGCGCAGGCTGCTGCACAGGCCCTGGACATTTGTGGCCATGCAACTCGGCCACGGAAGAGGCCATTTAGCCTCAGGGGCAGTGCTGCGCCCCTGTGGGCAGGTGGAGCGGGTGGGTTGGGTGGTGGAGACATCAAAAGAAGTAAGGAGACCTGAGCAAGAAGGCCCGGGGACAGACAGGCTGCGCTCGGGTGCTTTACCGTATCTCCAGCTTGCCTCATTCTAGCAGACTTGCAGTTGTGGGCAGCCGGGGCTGTGGGCAGCTGTTCCTCAGGCTCCTCCTTAGCACCATTTTTGAGCCGCTGGGAAGCCAGGTGTGTTTTGGGGACCTGCTGCTCCAGCAGCTGCGAGATGAGGGTGAGTGAGTCCCCATTTGACATGATGGCCTGGAGTCCCTCCAAATCCACCCCCTCGGCCTCCTGTCTTGACCTGCCGTGGTCTCCTGCACAACCCAGAGGGACCCTGCAGGAGATGGGTGTTCGGGATTTTAGTGTCCTTCCATGAGGACCCCTCAGCAATTTTCAAAGGAAAAAAATTAGTTCCACAGCTAGAGTTTCTTTCTATTTTAAATACTTGCATTTAAGAGGACCCAGAGCTCTTACCCTTTAGAAGCTGCTGTGGAGGGGTCCTGTCAGAATATCTGATTTCACTCGTGAAAAGGTCGAAGTCAAATTGAATCTCGGCTCCCCACCTGCCAGCTGCATGAGCCCAGGCGATTGCTTAACAGCTCCAGGCCTTAGTTTCCTTCTCTGTAAGGTGGAGTAATGACAGCAGCCCTGGGGAAGAATACAGAGACAGTGACCAAGAAGCGTGCCAGTGCTGTGCCTGGTAAACAAACAGCATCTGTTAGTGGGGATCATTGTTTGGGTGTGTGACAGCGGCACTTCGTGGCTTTAACCCGTCAGGTTTCGAATAGATCACCACTAATCTATCAGGGTTCCGGCCCTGCTAGGTAGGTGCTCTTCCTTCTGAACAATTTTGAGAACAATTGTTCTAAAAATGTTCTACATCACACTCTCTGCCATCCCCACCCGCACCCTCTCTTATTATCGTCTACAGAACTATTCCATTTTTGACTTATCCTGTATCTTATGTAACTTGCCTCATTCCAGCTAACTCAGAGGGCGATGCTGTCTCTTCTTACACACACGTGACACCTTGTGCAGTCAGCCCAAGGAGGATGCTGGGTTCGTGTGTGGATTTGGGGGCTCCTCGCAGCTGCACCTCTGGTCCCCTCTCAAGGGTGGACAAGCTCACTGTTGCCTTCCTGGCTCCAGTTGTTTTCACAGAATCCTTCGTCCATCCGTCCGTCTGTGTGATTTGAAATTCTGCTTCTGGCTCACTGCACTCGATACGCTCTTCCTGTAGAAGTTACGAGGCTCCTCTCGGGGAGTTTCCTACAGGACTGAGCGCTCTGCTCCTCTGGGCCCTGGTGCCGCAGCCAGGAGCTGCCGCCAGAAACGCTGGCTGGTTAGAGCAAGGTCAGGATGGCGAAGTCACTCCACCGACGCTCCTTTCAAGCCCAGACGGGGATGTTTCAAAGTCCTCAGCGCACCGCAGCCTGCCTTCTGTTTCTTCTCTAAGACAGAGTGGCAATCAGATTTCCCCGTAATCAGCTTCTTTCCATAATCATTTCTTTCTCTTGTTGAAATAAAATTATTTAAATGTTTTTAAAAAGCCACAGATTTCACAATCCATGATTATAAAGCGAGAACTTGTCATTATAGTAAATTTCTAATTTCTTGCTGTTCGGAAAGCCCTTCTTCCCCCAACGCAGAGGAGCCCTGACCGGGACCCAGAACTCTCGCTGCAGACGGTCGTCAGCATCCCGGCTCTGCCTGCACGCTAGTGTGTCTGCCCCGCGGGAGCATCTGCCTTCGTTCCAGTGCCCGGAATTTCTTTTAGTCACTTCTTGGTGGTTCAGGTCTCCGGCCACTGAGGGTGGATAGCGTTTGTGGGAACAACCAAAAGCCAGCGACTAAGTTGGTCGCGACAACACGATGTGGGGTCAAAAATCCCAGGACACTGTGCAGCAGGGGGACCGGGTGTCTTTCCTGCACGGCCCAGAAGTGTTTCCGGGGCAGGGCCAGAGAGGACATCGGGGTTCACATGCACTTGGAGGCCACCTTGCCGGTCCTGAGTGTGTGTGCGCACGTGTGAGTGGGAGGAGAGGGGAGGGGACCCGGGGGAACTGACACCTGCTTTTTCTCTGGCCACAGGCAGTGAACCCCAACAACCTCGGACCCCAGTTCTCATCCATAAAGTGGGCACCATCCTCTCTCCCCGGGAACAGCGTAAACTCTGAGGCTGAGTGCACCACACCGCTTCCCACCCCTCCCCTTCCTCGCCTTCCGGGAGGGAATTCTGAGGGTCTGTTACCTCAGGGATGCTTGCCTCCGCCTCCTGTGCCTTTAAATCTGCACCCACAGAATCGCACGAGGTCCCATTGCCCCCCCAAAAGGATCCCGGCGCTTCCCACCCCCAGCTGGAGCCCCCAGCCCTGTCTGCCCGCTGAAAGGGAGCAGGGTGGGATCCCGAGTAATTAAAGGGAATTTGGAAGGCTGGGGTGTTGCGGAATGTTAGATCAGTAGCGAGAACAGCATGTGGTGTTCTTTAGGCAGGCTTCATTGAATCCACACAAAACAAGAAAGGGGCTGCCTGCCCGTCTGCTCATTTATCAAACAGCGAAGCTCAACTTTCACAGCTCCACAAAAGTGTTCCACTGTTTGCTGAGTCTTGCTCCAGAAATTAAAAGCTGCACAGCCTTCGCGGGGCCAAGCCGCCCCTGCATTTGGAGACTTCCACCAAATGGTGCTGGTCTTTCAGACTCAGGGCCAGTGGATTATTTGGTGAAAGGAGAGGAGAATAATTTGTAATTTGCAGCCCATAAGAAACACTTAAAAAAAAAAAAAAAGAAACCAAACCCCCTTCCCACAGGGTTTTGTTGTGGCTACAGGGGGGAGGAGGAGCCCTCTGCAACTGGCCCTTTCTTTGCTAGGAGCGGGAAAAGTCTCGCCCTCCCTTGGGAGAAAATGTGCTGTGGGGCAGCCCTGCTCCCCACCCGACCAGCGCTTAGCAGACTTCCTCCCCTCTGGTTTCCTTTGGGCCATCAACTACTGTTAGGTTAAAGACTTTTCACAGCCACAGCCTAATAGTCTAAGAGCAGGAATGCACTGAGCTTGGAAAGTATCGGTCCATAGACCTGGATTGCACGAGGATCTCCTAACTACTGGGGAGGGCGGAGGTGCAGTGGAGAGACAACCGGAAAGGACAGTAATTGAAGGAAGAGGCACTTGCTGGGGTAGGCACAGTGGGTGTCCACAATGGAGCCCCCTTGTGCTGGCTCCACCTGGGCTCCTCTCCTCCCCTCCATCCAAGCTGTGGCCACCAGCAGTGTGCCACTCCCGCCGGTGAGCCTGGGTACCTTCTCTCTGCTTCGCCATGCAGTCTAGACTGGCCTTGAACTCAAAGCAATGCTCCTGCCTCAGCCTCCAGAGTGCTGGAATTACAGGTGTGCACATCCACGCCTAGCTTCAATTTAGCACATTTTTACAAAGTGTTAATGCCTTTCTATGTGTGGAAAGTGACTTGACGGTGTTTTTCAGGAACAGGGATGGGTTTGGGGATTTAGCTCAGTGGTTAGAGTGCTTGCCTTGCGAACACAACGCCCTGAGTTCGATCCCCGGCACACACATACACACAAAGAACAGTGACATTGTTCTCCCCTCTGATGGAGCAGTTCTACATATGAGAAACAATTACGAAGCAAAAGACATAAATAAAATATCAACCATAAAAATAAAAAAATCATCTGCAGATATTGCTTAGCGCATTCTTATCAGTACAGCACTTAAAATAACTTCAGTAGGCAATAAAAAGAGGTATTTAGTCATTCTTTCTCACAAGAAGTACTGAGTAATATATATTAATTAGCTCAGTGTGGCCACTTCATGCTGTCTATATATGTCATGGTCTATGTCCGGATGTCCCACAGCGTCTCATGTAGTCATGGGCAGGGCTTGTGGAAGGTGATTAGATTTTGAGGGCACTATAGCTAACTTGCTGTCGGGGGTGGACCTGAGTTGGAAGGTCCCTGGGGCGAGGCCTGGAAGGGTTCATTGCCCTCCTGGCTCCTCCTTTCTCTCTCTGCTTCCATGATGTGAGCGGCTTTCCTCCGCCAGACCCTCCCAACCTGCCTTGCTACCTTGGAGCTCGCAAAGTATGGACTAAAAATGCAAACCAGACAAACCTGTCTTCTTTAAGTTGTGGGTGGTAGGTATTTTGTCCTTGCAACAAGAAAGTGACTAAGACAGCGTATTTTAAAATGTTATATCCAATAAATATATGCAATTTTAATTTGTCAATTTAAAAACAAATTAGTTACTCGGAAAACACTCTAAGGACCTTGTAACTATGGTCCCCAAACAAATGGCCAGGGGAAGATTTCTGGGAGGAAATCAGGCACAAGCTACAATGTGAAGGACGAGTGGGCATCAGGGAGACAGGGACACTGAGAGAGGACACAGGACAAGGACAGGCTTGGAAGAGTGTGGCATGGTGTGGCTGGAGCGTGGGGTTGGGTGAGGCAAGCTGGAACGGAGCTGGGGCATCAGGGCGGACCTGGAGGGTCTGGACTTTACCCAGGGACGTGGCGAGAGGTGGTCATGGGTAGGGCATGACCGGAAGCAGGGTGATGGAGGAGGTGAGTGGAATCAGGATATGTTTGAGATGGAAAACAGAACTTGGTGACAGGCTGGAAGTGGCAGGCGACATCAAGGTTTGGAGGGGGAAGAGCTCTGGCCTTGTCAGGGCATGGAAAAGATCATGGGGATGCGACGCACAGGCTGGGACAGGGGACACAGTGGCAAGGAGAGAGAATGAGGGTCAGGTAGGGGCTCAGAGGTGCAGGCCTGGGAAACGATGTGAGCACTGTGTCACACCCTGTAGTCTGCTGTGGCTGGAACTGGGGTCCCGGAAGGACTTCAGGGCCTGAGTTTCTGGCAGCGGGCCTCTCTGGGTCAGGTGACTGGGCAGGTGACGTGGCAGAGTGTCAGCAGCCTTGAGAGGACAGGTGCCCACCTCGGTTATCCAGTTTTTGCTCTTGCTTTCGTGGTGCTGGGGGTCAAACCCAGGGCCTCGTGCATTGCGGGCATGGGCTGTACCCCAAGTCCACCGCAACCCAGAGGGACGTCTGTTTAGGATTTCTGTTAGCAGAGTATTTCATCGCCAGGCTTCCACTTCTCCGGGTGTGAGAGGTCTGCGGGCTCTGCTGGCCAACCTCACCCGCCTGCCTGCTAGGATCGTGGCAGAGGCCACTGGGCCATTTCTGGGATGCCCAGAGGAGGGTGCAGAGAGAAACCTTCACTGAAGAGCAGCTGGGAACCGGAAATCAATTCATTCCTCAAACAGTCGAATGTGCAAATGTGGGACTATGACTTCAAAGAAATACAAGTCGTTGCTGAAGGGAGGAGTGAAGAGCTTGGGGACACCCCACTGGACACTGTCGTGGCGCAGGTTGGACGGGGCGCACTCCGGCTGCAGGTGTGTGTGGCTTACAGTGGAACCCCACACTACAGTGTCGTGGTAGTCATCCGAGGTAAAGCACAGATGGTGCCAGGTGGTGCCAGGACTTGAACCCTAACCAGCCCCACGCCACAGCCGCGAGCTTCCCCTTTGTGTTCTACCCGGCTCACCAGGGAAACAGAGGCAGGGGTGCAGGGAGGGGGAGGGGCTTCCCAGGGGAGGGAGGGGACATCGTGGGCCTGACGGTCCACGCAGTGGCAGGGCCAGCAGAAGCTTGAGCCTGTGGAGCAGCTGGACTGGAGCAGGCCGGGACCAGCTGAGGGGCCTGCAGCGAGGAGGCGCCTGGCATTTCTGGCCGGGAAGTGCCATGACCACGTCTGCCTTCGAGGCAGATCCTGTGGGTGGGAGCAGAAACTGGAGTGGGTGGTTACCGGAGCGGATGTGTAGGGTCCAGGCGAGACACCGTGTGACCAGGGGGCCATCACACGGGGACAGAGAAGCGGCTGGGCTCAGGAGATGCCTGTGAAGGTGGAGTCAAGGGGACGCGTGGCCCCAGGGTTAGAAAGAGCAGGGACAGGAAGGGCTCCCCCGTCTCTCTCGAGCAACATGTAGAGGGTGATGCTGGTCACAAAGATGGTGACGCCACACGCATTGGCACACCTGTTATGTAGAAGGGACATCTCAGACCTGCCAGCTATGGAGGGAGTCCTGGGTTAGACTGGTGGGTGAATTCCCAGCCCCGCCACAACAATGGGAAGAATCACAGACACATTCAGCATGTTTTGTGGGGTCACAGAGGTAGAAAAGGTGACTCCAGAAGGCCTGTCCCCAGTTTCCCAAGGCCCTGCAACCTGTCCGTAGACCAGACCCTGCACGTGCTGGCCCCTTGGCCTGGGGCAGGTGTTGGGATTTTGCCCGTCAGCTTTGTGAGCACCGTGTGGGTTACCATTGGGATAAACACTTAGCAGGAGTTCAGAACTCAGCCCGGTCTCTTAAATCAAGTGACAATAAGGCTTAGCAACCAAACGCAACAACGCTGCTTTCTTTTATTACCTACGGATTACTTGCAGAGAATAGGGGATGATTTACTTTCTAAAGAGAAAAGAAAAAGAAAAACTAGTACCATAACATTTGTTGCTTCTTTCAAGATTCTTTTGAACTTCCTTTGTCAAGTAGGAAAATTTATAATAAGAAAATCCTTTGCTGTTTGTATAAGAAGCTGATTTAGTGCACAAATATGATACAAAACTCTTTTTGTCCTATCACAATCCCTAACAAATACCCATTTTCATCTGCCCACGTTCCCTGCGAGTTTCTATACGCACACAAACACAAATCATGGCCATGGCGCAAACACCCTGCAAGATCCGACGGTTCGCTCACGATGGTCATTGGTGGTTTCACACCCTGGCGTAGTCTTCAGGGCCATCACTTCTAATGGCTGCAGGGGCTCTTGTACACTCACCCAGTTCTCGCTCCTTGTACATTTATTTACGTTGTTTCTCATCTTTCATGCTCACTCAGAGCCCCAGACTTAGCTTTTCCTTATTTCATGTTATTTCCTTGGAGTCGATATAGATCAAAAAGTATGAGTGCTTTGTGGCACCTGACAAGTGCTCTGGGCAAGCGTCGTGCTGATAAATGCTCTCTGTGGCATGGCCGCGTCTTTGTGTTTGAGCCTCGGCAGCATTGAGTACTATCGTCTTCAGTGCCTGCTGCTCTCCGGGGTCCAGCATGGTACCTTACTGTTGTGCCCTCTGGTGTAGGAGAAACTTCACACGGCTCCCAGCGGGCCTTTGTCTTCTTGATCCCAGGACTCTTGTGGCCCTGTTCCATCGTCTTAGGTGCCTGGGGGGCAGGAGACTCAGAACTCCGATCATAACCCACTTTTAGCCAGCGTGAAGACCCCCAGCCCCACCCTCCATCTACCTTGGCCTGCGACTACCTGTTCAGTGTCACGCCTCTGCCAACGGATGCTTGCCGCGCCGGCCCTTGGCCAGTCCTGTGGCGAGCCTGGAGGGCTTGACCGTAGGCTCGAGCAGACCCAGGTGACGGGGCTCCTGCGCTGCAGTGCAGGTTTAGACTGCATTCAAAGTGTGGAACACAGCAACCCAAGAGCATCACAGACAGAGTGAGTAGAACTGGTCCTCGGTTGGCAGCAGCCAGGGTTAAGGAAACCCGGACCTGTTGCCACATCACTGATAGTCTAAAGGAATTCAAAGAATGATGGTATCGTTTTTGCTCAGTCTGATCTCTTCCGAAAGTGGTCTTGTGCTGTTATTACATGAGATTCTCCAAATGTCCTGTGGCGTACACCTTTCTGCACCCACTTTCAGATGAAGAATTGCTGCCCACCCCCACCTGCCCTACCCACACTGGAGCCGCTCTGCTCCCTGACGTATCAAAGTGGACCACCTTCGTGCTACCGGTCTAGGTTCTCATCTTCTCTTTCACTGTCCACCACTTCCCATCCTACTGACGCCAGTCTAGTTGGGGCCACCGTCACCTGTCCCTCCAGCTGGGGGAGGACTGAATAGTTCCCTAAATTTCCAACCATCACAGGAACGAACTATGGCACAGAGAGGTTAAATATGAGATCCAAGTTCAAACAAGTGCCTGTTTGCTGAGTGAATAGTGTAATCAGTGAGTGGGAGTACATTGGTGTGGCCGAATGGGCCAGAAGGTCCGCCTGGTTTGGGGAAAGCACCTGCAGTCCACGCTGTACCGAAGGGAAGCGTCTCCCCTCTCTCTGGCAGGCTGTCTGCCCTGTGCTGAGCTGGAAGACCGTGGTTAGACTTAAAAAGGAAGACGCTGGGCCATGAGGATGGTGCTGATCATGGAGAATGCCCACAAAGTGCCGAGCTACCGAGCGCCAGGCCTGCTGCACACCGTTGTGTGCATTTACTTCTAAGGCAGAGGTCGTTACCATCCCCATTTTAGCATTGGGGAAGCTGAGTCATGTGAATGCTAACTAACTTGCCCAAGGGCACCCAGCCTAACCCACGGCCCAGGTCAGAGCTATTGCAGGAACTAACCTCAGTCTTCTGGCGCAGGCCCCTCCGTTGCACCAGCGCTCCCCGGATGTCCTCTCGGTGAGCACCCTTGTTGACCGCCTCTTCTCAGGGTCTCTTGGGAGTCCGTGGTTGTCCCTCAGTATATCTGAGCCACCACAGTAGCCATCTCCTCTGCAGACAGGCGAAGGCCGGGCCCCCAGCAGGGTCAGAGCTTCCCACCTTCATGCCACAAACGTGGACTGAGCTCTTCCTGTGCGTCATGCCCCGTGCAAGGCCCCTGAGCTCACGGACCTTATGCTCAAGTAGGAGGGGACAAAGACCTGGCCTGTGAGTGAGCAAGGGAATCTCAGATGGTGTGGGGACTGCTTGTGCCACTCCGTGTTGTCTGGTTGGCACAGGGACATGGCCCCAGACCTGGATGGCTGAGGAGAAGGAGCTGACCTTGGGGAAAGCTGGATGGCATTGCCTTCCTGCCAGTAGGCGCTGGAGCAGAAGGGAGCAAGTTGTGGGAGAGGAAGTCTCCGATACAGGGCCCATCACAGGGCGGAGCTTGTTTTGGGTTCTGGGTGGGCCAGAAGCCATGGAGGGTTTTGAGCAGCAAGTGGCACATCTGAACCGCCCAGTTCGTTCCTGTGCTATAAGCAGGAAAGAGTGGAGCCCCAAGTGACCACAGGAACTGGGGTCCCAACACCATGAAAGAGCTGCCTCCTGCCCCCCGGGCACCAGCGGTCTTCTCAGGGTCCCCCACAGACTCCTAATGAGTCTTTGTCTTCCTCCCTCCTCAGGCTGCTGTTTGGACAACTCAGTCGCTGCACCCCAACTTCTCCCGATGGGTAACTGATTCTTGTGTTGACTTACAGATCATAAGGCAGCAGTTTCCTCAGCTGACCACCAGGAGACTCGGCACCCGAGGACAGTCAAAGTAAGCACCGGACAGCGGCGCCCCGGCAGAGCTTGCTCTGGCTTCTGCCCCGCTGGGTGGGAGGTCTGTGCCTGAGGACAGCCTTCCCTCTCAGGTTCCTTAAGGCTGGATGGAATCCGGTTTCCTACCACCTGCCCTTGGGGTTTTGTATGAAATAGTTGAGGCGACTGTTTTCTGGTGCAAACTCTGACATCCCGTAGCACCCAGCAGGCCTGAGAGCTCACAGGCTTTGTCCACCAACAGCCAAGACTGACTTCCACGCGCCCTGCGTCACATGCAGAGAGTGCTGGGCGCCGGGTGGGACAGGCGAGGAGAAGAGAGTCAGATCTCCAGCAGAGAGGGCTGCCACAGAATAACAGGGTGGGGCGGGAAAGCTTCCTGAGGAGGAGGCAGTAAGGCCCGGAAGGAGCGGGGCACACGGACTGCCGTCTCCCAGGAGTGGGTCAGAGCGAAGACGACCCCAGCCCGGCTGCTCAGCTGCATTACAATCTGAATTTTAGGACTCTGAGGCTGTTTCTAAGATTGCTGGACATTATAGGTGGTCCTGAGAAAGGGCAGGAGCCCCGCGGCGGGTTTATTTGGAGACGTCTCCTGACCTGTCTGACGCTGCATGTGGAGCCTGGCTGGGCAACATGTCGGAGTCCTTTGGCCGCACTGAGCAGGTCAGCACAGAGCGAGCCAGAAACCCCACGCGCTTTCCTTTTTGCACAAGCCATCTGTGACTCAGGTCTGTGTCTCGGAGGGTTCCCCACGTGTGCCCTACGGTCTTGCCATCTGGAGGGACACGCGCCTCCCAGGGGCCCTGTGGCCCCGGGCAGCCTGGGTAGTTTGGACTCCGGGAAACTCAGGGAAAGGAAATGGGTGCTCAGACTAGGAAAATACCTCTTTGGCAAAGTTCCGAAAGTAATGAGACTAACTCTTGTGTGGCTCCGAAGCTTTTGAGCCCACTTCCTAAGGGATTTTGAGAAAATTTGGGAACAAAGGACAGCTTGGAATAAATTCCTTAATAATTCTCCCAGGTGACTAATCTGAAAATCGATCCTCTTTTTTTTTTCCTTCCAGTACTGGGGATTGAACTCTAGGCTTTTCCACTGAGCTACATCCCCAGCCCTTTTTTAAAACTGTTTATTGCGAGACGAGGTCTCAATCTTCCTGCCTCAGCCTCCCAGAGTGCTGGGATTATAGGCATGCATCACCACGCCCGGCTTCAAACCTCATTTACAAAAAAAATTCTGGTATTTGCTCAAAACTGAGGTTTCAACTGCGGTGAGCTCGCAGAGCACAAAAGCCAGCTTCTTCCTTCCTCGTTGGCTGGCGAGCACACCGCAAGCAATGAACAGGTAAGCGGGAGGACGGTGCATCAGTGCACATTCAGCTCCTGGTCTTCGAAGAATCGCTGGCTCTAATACAGTGTTGCCTGTTTGGAGGAAGCATGGAGAGAGTACAGATAGCAAAGTCAAGAGAAAGGATGGCAAAAATACAACAGGAAGGCTTCCTAGCCTACAAAATTTAGAGGTCGCTCCCCTCTGTGTTGAGACTCTAGTTTGGTTTTTCTCATTTTCTTGAACGTACAGGTTGGCAAATGACCAGTATCTCGTTAACGATTCTGTGTCATCAGTTGTCCTGTGCCCTGTGCGGACCTGGAGCCAGAGAAAGGCAGAGAGCTCTGGTCTCCGCCCTGCAGGCGCGGGCAGCAGACAAGCAGAGGAGCGAGGCAGCGAAGGGCGCCGCGCGCGCGCTGCAGAACCTGCCGGAGGGCTCGCTTTCCCGCGGCTGCCCGTTTCAGCAGCGCGCAGACCGCACACCGAGGCGGTGAGGCACCGTGCCCACCTGGAGCTCGGGGAAGGAGCCAGCGGAGCTCTGCGAAGCCAGCCGGGTCTTCCGCACCCGCCTGCCCGGAGGGGGCTTCCGGAAGCCGGGCCGCCCCTCCCCCAGGCGGCGCCTCCGGAGAGGCGGTTGCTGACAGTTGGGGGTAGAAGGCCGGCGCAGAGCACGCTCTGCTAACGGTGCTGGCTCAAAATGGACTGGCCTGTCTACGGGGGGCCCGTGTTCTTCAGGCCGGGAGGCACCCAGCTAGAGCCGAGCTGCCCGCTGGGCAGGAGCCTCCCCGAATGGTATCGGGGCTGCTGGGGGGCGCGGGAGAGGGAGGCCGTGCCAGGGCGCCCTGTCCTGGCCTCGTCCCCGAGCCTCAGCACGGCCCCGGGGATGTGCGTGGTTAGCGGGTCGTGCCGTGTGTTTGAAAGTAAGATCCGTGACCTCGCCTAGTCTTGCCGTGCGACTGGGAAAATGTGCTCTAGACCCACGAAACCAGAATCTTGAGAGGGAGGCGGGAGTCTAAAATGGGCTTTGCAGCGATTTCCTGTTGTTAGCCAAGTTGGAGGATCCCAGTTTTGTGGGTAAAGAATCCTGTCTGGACTATGTCCTCACTGGGTGACCGTGGGGATGATCCTTAAATTCTCTGAGCTTTAGTTTCCTCGTCTGTAAAACGGGCGTAAGAGTCAGTTCCAACCTCATGGGAATTTCATGAATTTAAATAAGGCAACATGTGTCAAGTCCTCAGCGCCACAGATCTCCAACTGATGTGATTCAGAATTCCCCGCGGTGCTTCCCCACCCCGTTCTCAGTTGCCCTGAGCCATTAGGTCCTGGGAAGGGGCTGCAAATGTCTCTTTTTATTAAGCTCCAGCAGGGATTCTGACTCACACCAAGGATTAGACCCTCACACGGTGTCTCCTGCCAGTACAGCAGCCACAGGGACCTGAGATCAAAACCCTGAGCTCTCTAACTTTGAGAAAATTATCTGTGCTTTCTTGCCTCCATCTTCTCATCTTTAGGAAGCTGTAATCATCTGCATCTCTGAGGGTTATTTTACAAATCAATGGTGTGAAGCACTTTGCGTGGTGCCCACTGAACACACAGCAAGTGCTTGGCAGCTTGGAGCTAAAATCCAAATGCCGGGCAGTGTTGCTCTGTTGAGCTTGGTCTGAGTTAATTCAAAGTCTTGGTCTTTGACGTTCAGTGTTAGATGAAGCCCTGAACTTACCTTTTAAAAATGACAGTTCCCCGAGACAGCGTGCTGCTGATTAGGAAAAGCACAGGTCAGATGGACTTGGTGGTGGTGCTGTTAACAGTTCCTGGGGCCCCGCAAGTGCTGCGCCCCTGGGGTCACATTCAGTACACATGGAGAGCAGGGACAAATGGAAAACTTTTCATCCCCTCTCTGCTTTGCAAAGTATTTGACTTTGCATTTTCTGTAGGAGGCAATTTTGGTTATTTTTACCTGCCTGATTGATGGCTGGCACATGGAACTTGTGTTTAATTCTAGATTTCGGAGCTATCAAGCCTTATAGGAGAGTTAACTCTTGTGGCCCTGGGTTAGCTGTGCCCAGCCCCGCTCTTCCCCCACCAGGAAGCCCTCCTAACAATGGTGCGAGTCCCCCTCTCTCTGTGGCCCAGGTACCATTACTACGGCATCGCAGTGAAGGAGAACTCCCAGTACTACGATGTGATGTATTCCAAGAAAGGGGCTGCCTGGGTGAGCGAGACCGGCAAGAAGGAAGTGAGCAAGCAGACAGTGGCGTATTCACCACGGTCCAAACTCGGGACGCTGCTGCCAGAATTTCCAAATGTCAAAGACCTAAATCTGCCGGCCAGCCTGCCCGAGGAGAAGGTGACCATGACTCAGGGTGCTGGGAACGGGTGGCCTCTCTCTCCTCCCCTCCTCCTTCTACGACCCAAACACACAGAGACTCACAAACACTTTTACTGCAAAATAGTAACTTAAAAAATATAAAGATAGGGGTTGGGAATTAGCTCAGTGGGAGCAAGGCAAGTGCAGGGCTCAGAGTTTGATCTCCAGCACCCCCCACTATATATATATTTGTGTAGTTAATGCATCAGTATTATTTTATTAGTTGTGACAAAGGGTAGCAAACGAATGTGAGATGTTAACAGTAAGGGTGACTAGGCTTGAGGCCTATGGGAACTGCCTGTACTTAAAACTTTTCTGTATACCCCAAACTATCCTAAAACAAAAACAATATGTCTATCTCTATCATCTTTATCATCTCTACCTAATCTTTCTCTCTCTTTTTAAATTTTGTTTTTGTTAGACCATGTTTGTAGTTCCTGGTTACATTCCTCTTGGGGAGCTGGTACATGTACACAACACATCTTCATTCCTTTTTCCATCCTTTCCCCCTCCCTCCTCTCCATCTCTTGGCCCCCTTCTCACCTGAGAAAGATCTCTCTGCCTACTTCCTGCCTATTTGTCTGTCACCTGTCTGCCCGTCTACCCACATGGTCTCTGTCCCATGCTGTCACACCCCTCGTGTCACAAGCAAAGAGCCCCTCTCCTCTCTCCTCTTGATTACATTTCCTCAGGATAAAGCTTGTTCTTCCACGTGCTGCCAGGCATTTGGTGAAATAATAAGACCTCAGCAAAGAAGGTCTGTATAGGTAGAGGGAGAGCTTGATCACAGGGCACTTGGAGCAAGTTCCAGGAAGTTTCCCCGGAGCGCAGCATCTCCAGCTCCAACATGAGTCGGTGGTGAGGGGCTGTTGGCGGCCCGTGGCCACCGGGGCCCCGCACGGTGCGGAGAAACACGGAGTCCTGCTTAGGGACAAGGAGTTAGCGAGAAGATGGCTGCGCGTAGATGCAAACTTCGGTTTATATGAAACGCACGTCTGCATTAAGAAATGAGGGCAATGTATAGGAGGCTTTAAGAACTAGATAAATAATCTGTTTTTTCTCACATTCACTTTTGGTCAGCCAACTTCCTGCATCCTGGTTTTAAAATTCCCGGATAAATGGAAGAGTTTTTTTTCTTTTTTTCTTTGCTAAGTAGATTCTAGAGAATTTTCAAATGTTTTATGGTGATTTTGGCAGAAGCATTTCTTATAAAACACACGCTAGGATTTAACTTTTCGTTGTCTTGGCCAGTGAGGAGAACTGAGTTCGATAAGCCCGCTCAGCACTATGCGTCAGATGCTGTGCTGGATATGTGAGCACTGGGTGACGCACCCTCTTTTATTTTCCTGGAGCCCAAAGATTTGGGAGGAGAACGGGGCAGAGAGAGAAGCCCCGTCTCTGAGGATGGTAGCTTGGTGACTCACTCAGACACACAGAACACAGAGACTGCAGGTCAGAGCACAGCACCTAAGGGAGACCAGCTCCTCCTGAGTTTTGCAGGGTGCATAGGTGCATAGGCACTTTCGTGCCTCCAACAGGGAATACATGACTTGATTTGAAATGCCCGGCACCGCCACCACGTGTATTAACATGGCCTTTGTTGTTGCCCTCCCACCCCAACAGGTTTCTACCTTCATTATGATGTACAGGACACACTGTCAGAGGATACTGGACACTGTGATAAGAGCCAACTTTGATGAGGTAGGTCAGAGCACTGAGCCGGGAATACTCGTTTAAAATCCTCCACCGAACGCTGGGCTCCTACATCATGAGACCCGGCCAGGCACCAGGCTCTGCCCTCCAGAGTCCCTCGTCACTCTTGGGTCGCTTAACCCACACAGAGGCCCCGAGAAACGTACTTTATTTCCCCAATTTACAGAGCTCATGTGTTTGTTGCAGCGTGGGCATGGCCTCTTCCTTGCTTACCAGTGAACTGCGTCTCACCCTGTGGGGGCATGAGGAAAACCTTCTAGCTTAGTTGCCCCAGAATTATAGATTCAGAGAAACTGAGGTGAAATTTCCTCACATCTTGGGTTTAGCCTTTTCCTGAGGCCATCCACTTGCTGCCCCCAGAGCCAGACCCTTTCCATTCTCAAGGGCTGGTCCACATTTCCACCTAATCCCACGTATGGGGCCATTTTGAAATACAAGCAATGGAAGAAGTCTATTTTGTTTTTATTTAAAAATATTACAAAGAAAGAAAGAACGGAGAGGAGGAAGTAAGAAAGGATCGAAGCACCTGTTACATAATCAGAGTGACAATACAGTCCTCTTGCCTAACTGCTACCCAGAAGAGCCTTGCAGGGGGGCGGCAAACACCACACATGCCATCCCAGTCACCAGGGGTGTTGCTGTTCAAAGAAACTGGCTTTCAAGCAAAGACAGCCACCCAGCACCCCTGCCGTTGGACTAGCATGTTCAGACAGTGTGGGCTG
Organism: Hystrix cristata; assembly: GCA_004026905.1. Lineage (NCBI taxonomy): Eukaryota > Metazoa > Chordata > Mammalia > Rodentia > Hystricidae > Hystrix > Hystrix cristata. The sequence goes on from PVJO010001133.1 coordinate 152,730, forward strand.
TAGACAAGGGAGTACAGTGGATGGCGGACGAAAGGCCCTTCTTCCATACGTGCCACCTCCCCGTGGCTGTGCCTGGCCGCAAGGACTTTTGTGGAGCCCTCACTGTCACCTGGCTCACAGACACGGCTTAGGAGAGATAGCAGTTTCTTGGTAAATCAACAAGGACCATTCCTCATTTCCTAGACTGTTATCCACTCAATTTCTCCCCAGTTACTTGAGGATCACTTTTGAGTGGTCCCTTTTTTTTTTTTTTTTTAAGAAAGATAGATCATTGCTTTCTCTCAAACTGTAGTTTGGCTGTCTTAGATTCCTAAGATCCCTGAGATTGGGGCAAATAATAATTCTTGACCAGTTAGACAACACCAGCTGCTATAACAAATAACCCTCCAAATCTTAACTTGTGGGGAGTTTGCACCTCACTCACTCACCCCGTGTGGAGCACTCAGTTGAGAGGCAGGTGGCCAAGGGCAGTCTGGGGACCCGGGCTCCTTCTACCCTGACCGGCACCTTGCCGCAGAGCCTCGGAGTCCCGCTGCTGAGCTCATGGATGGGGAACGGATGGCAGGGAAGGCCATGGCTCGGGAATGGGACACGTCACCAGTGCGCAGTGGGCAAGAGCTGGCTGATGGCCCTGCCTGACGTGGCGGTGTGCAGAAGGGGCATCCAACCTCAAGTGCAGAGTCGTCCCTCTCTGCCACAGTTTCCAACAACACAACAGGCGACAGTCCTCCCAACATTCCTGGGTAACTTTATCCCCAAATCACCCTCATTGTCTCATTTCACTTCCATTCACCTAATTCCAACACTGACCAGACACCTGACGGTGCCACACTTCACCAGAGATCAGTAGGACGTGGCCCAGAAAGACAGCAGCGAGGCTGCCAAATGCACGGTGAGAGGTCCCGAAACTGTGAGGCACAAAGAGCTCCTATGGGAAGGGTGCCAGCCTCAGAGTCCCAGGCTTGGGCTCAGGACCTAGCTCTGCCCCCCAAGCCTCAATTCCTCATCCGAGAAATGGAGATAAAAATAGCACCCACCTAGTTCATGGAGCTAGCAGCAGGAGGAGAGATCAGACGGCACCCGGGAAACGCTCTGCATACATTGTAAATGGGCACACAAATGCTTGCTGTAGTTAGGTATATTGTCTAGAGAATGAGAGACTTGTCGAAGATCACACAGTGGAGTCCAGCCAAAGCTGTGACCAGATCCTTTGTCACCTGACGCCTTTAGTGTGATGTTCTTTCTGCTCTCTGATGTGGATAGCTGTTGGTGGTTTTTAAGGCAACTAATCAAGGTATGGTTCATTCTACCAACCCCAAAAGAATGAAGGAGTGTGTTTTATCCCCAGTGACCATGACTTTCTCTTACAGCCCAGGAAAGATTGTGGGTATGGCCGACACACCTTGACCCGATTGTTTATTTGAAGTCTTCCAGCTCTTTGTGTTGGTGGACATGACCACTTTTGCTAGCAACTCAATCTTAGATTGTCTTGCTCCCTTGTTCACTGTTGGTCTCAGCCAGTGATTGGTCTCAGACCATAACTAGTCTCTGATGGTCTCTGGAGGACAGGGACATTGTCTGCCTCGTTCACTACTGTACCCTGGCCAGCTGTGGTCTTAGGCACAGATATTTGTTGGGCCCACAAGTGGGTGGATTGATGGATGGGTGGGTTGGCAGGCAGGTGGATGAATGGATAGAAAAGTGCCGCCCATTTATAACATTGTCAGGCAACTCCACAGAGTGCAGTCTGCATGCAGGGGACTCCCTGGCACGTCTTCTCCCGACAGCAGTGCCCAGTGAGCTGTAAAGAACATAGTACTGTGTTCGAGTCCCGAATCCACCACTTCCTGGGCCTGTGACCTTGCACAAAGCACTCACCCTCCGTGAACCTCAGTTTCTTCAGTTGTAAAACGGGACAGTGATTATACAGACCTCATTTGTAGAATTAGCATGTACATGAAATTGTGTATGTAAGGCATCTGGTTTTGTACTAGAACAAAATAAGCAGCAGGTGTTTGGTGGTTATTGTTCCAATGAAATGTTTCCAATACTGCGGCAATTAAGTACCCAACTGCAAGTCATCAGATGTGTTTCCACAAGCTGCCAACCCATTAGCAATAAATTAAACATGGACACGGAAAAGAAAGAGAAAACTTACTTAGGTATTCTTGAGGAAATCTTCTGATACATTATTGGGCCAAAGGAAACGGGGCTAAGAGCTTAGGAGACTAAGACAGATAACACGGAAACATTTTAAATCATTATTTCCAATCATTTCTCCCTGATCTTTTCACTGGTTAGCTTCCAAGGAGTAAGGAGAGCTTACAGAATTCTTCCTTCTGTCTAGTGATTATGTTTCCATTAAACACCTGCACAATGCCAGGCATTTTACATAAGTTATCTTATTCCACCCTAACACGAGGAAGGAGTCATCGCCTTCATTTTATAAAAGCTGCATCGGATTCACTTGACTTGACATGGCCAGAGTGAGCTCAGGTTGTGCCCCAAATCTGTTTTTCCAAGTTGTAGAACACCACTGCCCTCCACCCAACTGCACAAGCCACAGACCTGGACTCGTGCCTTGCCCCCCTTTTCCTCTCCCGTCCATCAGGAGGCTGAGTCTGCACGCTCCTCGGGGCAGCAACACTGTGTCTGTCCACTTTACACCTGACTTCCAGTCTTCGGGCTTCAGCTTCGCCCTGGTCTCCCCCCATCCTTCCTTCTCTCCCAGAGGAGCCAGAGCCGCTGCACATTAGATGACCGAGACAGAAGGAAGGGAGGTCGCAAGCAGTTGATTCAATTTCTACAAAACTGAAGGGCGATGGGACGGAGCAGGGCTCCCTGCGAAGCTTGAGCAGGCTGGAAACAGACAGCTGTCTGCAAACGATGCTGAATTTTTCACAGATTTGTTTTATCCTACACACAGCTGATCTTTTCCAGACTTCCTGCTGCAAGCTGACTGCTTAGAGAGAAAGGAGAGTCGAGGGAGGCAGACAAACTTGGAATGCAGCCCTCCTCGGGGTCACCTGGGCAAAGCCCTCAGCGGGGCAGGACCAGGCGGGAAGGCCAGACTCCCAGGGATGGGCTGGGGTCAGGGGACAGCAGAGGGTCCTCTGGAGGACAGGCACTTGTCCCAGAGTGGCAGCCGCCGCCAGGCCCCAGCCAGGCCGGTGGTCAGTCACCAGACGGGACAGAGCCTGAAGGGGTAAGCCGAGCCACTGCGGGGGCCCCAGCTGGGTGACACTCAGACACAGAGGCCGGAGCGTCCCAGATTCTTGGGGCAGTACACGGATCTCTTGGGCTCAGCAGTGGCAGCTGCACCGTGGCATAGATAATACTGATGGTGAGGACAACAGCAGCCAGCCTCCACGAAACATCTGGGATGTGCCAAGCCCGATAATAAGAACGTTTTTAGAATCTTTCCCAAAACTTATGCAGGAAGTGCTGTATTTATCCTCATTTCACAGATGAGGAAACTGAGGCTGGGGATGACACAGCCCTAGTTAGTAGAGGGGCCAGGACGGGAAGCCTGGAAGTCAGTCTTTGCTCATCCAGATTGTGTTTTAACTTTCTAGCTGGCCGAAAGTCGGCAATATTTTAATCGTCACAGATGAGCAGGGCTGCACTGTGGGTCTCACAGTTCACAGCCCGACTGCATTCAGCCTTCAGTCCTGCTTTTGACGGCTGTCATTTCCCTCCAGGAAGTGCAAAGTCCACCTTGCCCCTATTCCTACCCCGCACCCCCATCCAGAGCCTACACAGGGACGTCCACGCCAGGTGCAGCCACCAGGAGGCCTGTCCCCAGGTCACCAGGCTGCAGTCAGGGTGGGGCACCATCTCCTTGGCCAGAAGAACATCAGACTACTCCCGGAGGGGCCAGAAAGATGCTGAGGTGGCCGGGGCAAGGGCAGGAATCTGGGGAATGGGCAGCGGCCAGGCAGAGGCACGGGCCTCAGGAGTAGGCAGAAGCCCGGTCACCACATTCAATCAAAATGACCATGAGGCTGGATGGTGGAAGGACGGGACAGACTCTGGGACCGAGGGCAGCCATAGTATCACCGTGAGCATCACCTGGAGTACCTGGGCCTGGAGGAGGCGTGCAGTGAGGGAAGCTGTAATAATAACTGCTGCTTCCAAGTACTACACAGGGGGACAAGTCAGCTTCCACGTCGGGTCAGGGTCGATCCAAGGGAGCCAGAGACGCGTAATATGTGGGGCCCCAGAGTGCCCATCGGTGAGGGAAGGAAGGGACGTAGTCCAGGAAGCTGGGTGGGCCCATTAGAAACACCTGGGTTGTGTGGCGCTGTGGGATGTTACTGTACACGTGGGCTCCCGCCTCCTACTTCCTTCCCTTCCCTCACCTCGTCCCTCTTCCCACCCCACTCTGCCCTGTTCCCAAGCTCTGCACACAGGAAGAAGACAGTCTGCGAGGCCACCAAAGGGTTCTGTGCGTTGGACATTCGCTCTGCCATTCCTCATCAGTAGTAGGGCCAGAGTCCACTATCTTCACACTGATGAGGATGATAATCCCAGCTGAAGCGCAGGCTGAATTCCTACTCGGTGCTAGTGTGGTCCGAGGATGAAAAGGGAAAGTCAGGCACACACTTCATGGGTGCACATGGCTTTCTACCCAGGTACCACTGCATAGCATTCTGTCACAGCACCTCCTGGTCAGGGCTTGTCAGGAAATGGAAGGTTTGGGGATATAAAAGGCACTTTGCAGTTTACAGATCGGGGCACACTTTCAAGTCAGGAGAATTGTCCCTCTGGCCACACTCCTCTTACCTGAAGCCGCCACGTCTTTCTCTCCCTGCCAGAACACCCAGGAGCCCCTGCAGCACCCAGAGCTCCGAGAATGGAGTCTCCTGGTACTCTGCTGTGGAGAGAGCACACCCTGCTCTCCCTCCCTCGGACCTCCGCGACCTGAGGGCCCATTTGTTAATGTGCCGCCTCTTCCGGGCAAAGGAGACCCCAGGCCACTGCGCCAGGCGGCCCTCCAGCGGCACAGCGATGACTTGGGTGGGAGGGACGCCCCGTGCCACCCCGGGCTGGGCACGGAGAGCGGGTGACAGCGCCGCGGACCGGGCTTTGTGGGGAGGCCCGTGTAACCTTCTCTCTGTGGTCGATACAGGTTCAGAGTTTCCTCCTGCACTTCTGGCAAGGAATGCCGCCCCACATGCTGCCCGTGCTGGGCTCCTCCACAGTGGTGAGCATTGTCGGCGTGTGCGACTCCATCCTCTACAAGGCCATCTCCGGGGTGCTCATGCCCACTGTACTGCAGGCGCTACCCGACAGGTGGGCACACTTGTCCCTCGTAAAGTCAGTACTGGATTTTCAGAGATTAAAGGTCATACTTTTGAATGTAATAAAATGTTTATATTTTGAACCATTTGTGGGGTTCAGAACTCCAAAGGTAGAATGAGAAGTTGCCCTCACCCATTCCTGTTGCACAAACTGCATCTTTCCCAGAGCATCAATATAGTCATTTTCCTGGGGGCTCTGACCTGGTTTACTATGCACGTGTAATCAATGTGTATAAAGTGCTTCCTTATGGAGATGCTGACATTGTACATACTGCACTTTGCTTTAAAACAGAACAAGTTAGCCTTGGAGATGGTACCGGTCAACTCCAGGCGCCAAGGATGACAGCCCCGTGCTGCCCTCTGTCCAGGGTGCGCGCTGCCCTCTGTCCAGGGTGCTGACTGCCCACTGCCTTCTAGGGCTCCTCCTGGGAAGGGTGGAGGATGGCAGAGCCTGATTCTCTGGCCACGTCCTTCTGGGGGACTCTGCTCCCTTCTGGGCAGCCTCTCTCTTTCCAGGGCGCCCTTTGGGCCTGGGGTTTGGTGAGAGCCTGTCTGCCCCTTGCTCCAGGTTGCAACAGTCTCCCTTATGGCTTCTGCTGTGCCTCTCCGCACATTTACAACTTGCCCCTGGGAGATAAACCAGAAGTCTGAAGGTTGGCAGGGTTGGTTCCTTGTGGCCTGTCTTTCTACTAGTTGCTGGGGGTGGCAGGAAGCCTGGTGTTCCCTGGCTTGTCACTCAGTCACTCAGTCTCCATCCCATCTTTACATCGCTTTCTGCTGTTTGTGTCTTTCTCTCTGATCTTGCCTCTTAACAAGACACTTGTCATTGGATTTAGGGCCCACCTGGTTAACCCAGACTGATCTCACCCGGTGAGCCACAACGTGATCACACATGCAATTACTTTTTCAGAATAAGGTCACCTTCACCAGCTGTGTGGAGATATGTTTGGGGAGGCAGTAGTGTCTCCCCATTATGTGAGGTATATGTGTAAATTCCCTGAGGGCTCTAGGAATTTCTGATTCCGAGGACTTGTGACTTACACTTCTGTTTTAGTGAAGTTTTATTTCTCTTACAGCATAAAAGTTGAATTTATCTTCATATGTATCAGACATTTATATATCTTGTGATTGATACTTTTGTCATTGATTTTAGTAGCTCTTTATTTGGTATTGATTTTTACCATTTATGTCTGACAACACTCCAAAGCCTTTTTGTCATCTGTAAAAATGATCATGCCTTACCTAATGTTAAACCATTCTTGCATTCCCGGAATAAACCCCCATTAGCCATGATATTTTATTTTTCTTTAATGTGCTACAGGATTTTTTTTTGCTAATGTCTTATCTGGGGCTTCTTCATCAAAAGTCACAAGGAGCTAGAGCTGCCTGTTCTCTGAGTGTTTATCTTTGCCAGTCTTTGCTATCAATGTCATGCTTACGTCCCAGGAATCAAGGTGGTCTTCTCCAAACAGCTCAGATAGCACTAGAGCATTTTGGGTTTGAATATTACACAGAATTAATATTCTTTTGAAAGTATCTGGCCTAATGTTTTGTTGAGGTAGATCTTTGATATTTTTCTTCCTTCTCTCCTATACTTAATTTAGGTTTTCTGTTATTCCTAAATTTTGGTAAATTTTATTGTCCTAGAAAATTGTCCTCTTCTTCTAGATCTCTAAATTTCTTTGCTTAGGGTTGAACCAGGTGGGTTTGTGTACTCATTAAATTTCTCCCACGTCTATGATTATTTTTGCTTTAATATGTTTTAGTTTCTATGGTTGTGCTATCTGCCATTTCTTTATTGTTTGTTTAATTTTTTCAAAGAACAAACTCTGCATATTTTTATTGGTTCTATTACTTTTCTGCTTTCTAACATTAATTTTTGTTTTTTTACACTAACGTACTTCTTTTACTCTATTATTTGTTTATTTAACAAATACTTATTGAGCACTTTCTGTGTGTCTGGTCCACTTCTAGGTGCTTGGGTTATATCAATGACCAAAAAAAAAATTGACCAAAAATAGGTGTTTAATTTTACTTTGTTTCATTACTATTTATTTCAGGTCTGGGTTTTCTCTGAGTATAATTTTCTCTGTGTCCCCAGGTTTTCATATATAATATTTGAATATTGCTATTTCTAGATATTTTGCATTTTGTTTTGGATTTCCTTTTGTCTCAAGAATTTTAAAAGAGAAATTTAAACTTCTAAGTGTTAAGAGCTAATGTTTTCTGATTATGTTACTCATTTTAATTTTTATTGCTCGTGATTAGAGACTGTCCCCACGCTATTTCGTCCTCAGGCTTTCTTTAGATATTTTTGTTATCTAATAGATGGCCAGTGTTTTGTGAGTGTTTCACTGATACTTGAAATGCAGAAACTCTCGGTTTATAAGGCACAGACTTCGGCATATGATATTTGGATCCACTTTATCATTAGTTCTCTTATATTCATGTTTGCTTTCTTAGATCTGTTAATGGACCAAAAGAGTAAGAGACATATTACTAATGTCTGCCTATCTACTTTACTGTGTATTTCCTGCAATCCTCATTTATTTAATTTGAATTTTAAAATTCAGGTCTTCTAGAGTGTACATTGATTATCATTCACCACGTTCAGGTTATACACTCAAAATAAAAATATTCCCATCACCTAAAAGAATTCCCTCATACCCCTTTTAGTCAGTCCTCTCCACTGCAGGGCTCTGGCAACCACAATCTGCTTTCTACCTGTATACTCCTGTCTTTTCCAGAATCTTATACAAGTAGAATTATATAGTAGTCTTTTGAGTTTGATTTCTTTTACTTAGCATAATCCATATCATTGTGTGTGAGTGTGTGTTGTTCTTTTTAAGAGCTCAGTAATATTCCACAGTATGGGTATATGAAGTTAATTCAGTCATCTGTTGAAGGGCATTTAAGTTGTTTCCAGTTTGGGGCTACTGTGCATATATCAGTATAAAAGTTTGCATACGGATTGCATACATTTTCATTTCCCTTGCTTGAATATGAAAAGTGCAATTGCTGAACTGTAGCGAATATCTATCAGCATAGTGAGAACTTGGCGCTGTTCTCCAGGCCGCATTCCTAGAAGGAGTGCTGGCTCTCCTATTGCTCGGCACCCTCGCGGCGCTTGGTCTCGGCAGGGTTCTGCTTGTCGATCTCGGCCATCCTGCAAGTGGTGCAGTGATGTCAGACTGTAACTTTAATTTGCATTTTCTGAGTAACTGATAATGTAGACCATCGGTCCAAGTTCTTATTTGCCATCACATATGCTTCTTGGTGAAACATCTATTCAATTTCATGACTGGTTTGTGTGTTCATTGAGTTTTGAGAGTTCTTTATGTATTCTTGATAAAAGTCTTAAAACGTGTGTTAAAAAAATATCTTCTCTCAAGGTCTATCTTGTTTTTTCATCTTATTAACTATAGTTTGAGGACTAGAATTTTTAAATTTTGATGAATTCTAATTTATCAATATTTTCTTTTATAGATTTTGCTTTTAGGGTTATCATAACTTTTTGCCAAGAAAAGTCACAAAATTTTCTCCTGTATGTTCATCTAGAAGTCTCAGAGTTTGTAGTTTTTACATTTCACAAGTCTTTTTAGACTTTGCACCATATGATTTCTTCCTTGAAACGGGTCTCACCGTGTCACCAAGTGGGTCTCAGGCCGCTGGGTTCCAAGTCTCCGGGCACACAGCACCGCACCCCGCCTGACCAGTGTTTTTGGTTTTGTGAGTGGTGTGAGGTGTAGGGGATCGAGCTTCATTTTTGTTTTTTGCAGATGAAGGTCCAAATAGTCCAGCACATTCATTTATAAGACTACACTTTTCCTATTGAGTTCCCACTTTCCCTCTGTGGGAATTCGGTCGGCCATTCACGTGCGGTTCTGTTTCCAGACTCTAGCTCTGCTGAGTTCATCTGTGCGCCACGGCCTTTGCCAGTACCACGCTGTTTTGACTGCTATAGCTTTATAGTAAGTCTGGAAGAAGTATAAGACCTCTTCGCTACTTTTTTCTAAAATTGTCCCTTTGCTTGGCGTATTTTTTTTGTAGAGTGTTATAAATCCTGTGGAATTTTGATTGCGATTTTGTTGAATCTGTAGATAAATTTTAAATAATTGGCATCTTGTTAATATTGAGTCTTCCAGTCCGTGGACATGGTCTATTTCTGTTTTTCCTTAAGGCCTCTTTTATTTCTTTCATTGATGTTTTAGTTTTTAGCACATAGATCTTATTTAGCATATAGCTCATATTTTGCTAGATTTATATCCAACTATCTCATTCAAATAATACCTTTTTAAAAGTTCAACTTCTGGTTGTTTTTGCTAGTTTATAGAAACATGATGTATTTTTGTGTGTTGATACTGTGTTGTGAGGTCATACTAAACTCGCCTATTAGTTCTAATAGCATTTTTGTAGATTCTTCGGGATTTTCTGTGAGTATAAATGTGTAATTTTGGATCAGAGACCACTTTTTTCTTGATTCTCCCCTATGTTATTACACTGATGAAGACCTCTAGCATGATGTCCCAGCCTGGGCAAAAGTGGACATCTGCATTTTCCCCAATTTTAAGGGGGAAGTATTCACTGTTACTATAAAATATGACGTTAGCTGTAGGTTTTCTATAGGTGCCCTTTTTCATATTGGGAGAATTCCCTTTTATGTCTAGTTTGCTGAGAATTTTTTTATCACAAAAGGATTTTGAATTTTTGTTTGTTTAAATGACATTGTAAGACTTTTCCACTTGCATCTGTTCACATGGTGAATTTTACATCGTTTTATTTTCGACTAAGCAGCCTTTCATCTTCAAAGTAAACCCACTTGATCATGATTTTTAGAAATATATTGCTAGGTTTGAATTGCTAATGTTCTGTTGAGGATTGTATATCTAGGTTCTTGAAAGTTACTGATCTTTGGGTTTCTTTTCTTGCAATAACTTTTTCTAATTTGGGAATCAAGGCAATCCTAATCTCATCAAATGAGTTTGGAAATAGACCCTCGCCTCTTTTTTCTGGAAGACTTAGTGTAGAATTTTGTCTAAATTTTTCAATTCATGAGGTTAGATTTTTTCCTATTTCTTTATTATCCATTTACTGTATGTAAGATCTGTAATAACGTCCCCTTTCTCATTTCCAGTGTGGATAATTGGTGTAATTTTCCTTGATCAGTGTTTGCAGAGTTTCATCAATGTTAGATATAAATCTTTAAAACAAACAGAATAACTAGGCATGGTGATACACACCTATAATCCCAGCATTCTGGGAGGCTGAGGCAGCAGGATTCCAAGTTCAAGCCCGGCCTGAGCGACTTAGCAAGGTCCCGTCTCAAAATAAAAACTTTTTAAAAGGTCTGGGTGTAGTAGCTCAGTGTAAAGGCCTGGGGTTCAGTCCCCAGTACTGAAAATAAAGCAACCATCTTTTGGGTTCTTGGATTTCTTTGGTTTCTCATAATTTTTCTATTTTCAATTTCACTGATTTTTATTTTTGATTTGGGGTTTGTTTTGCTCTTCTGTTAGTGTTTTAAGTGGAAGTTTAGATTACTGATTATAAATCTACTTTCCTATAAAATCCTTTAATGCTATACATTTTCTTCTAATCATTGATTAGCTGCATCCCATAAATTTTAACATGTTGTGATTTCATTTTAATTGAAAACATTTTCTATTTCCCCATGTGGCTTTCTCTTTGATCTATGGGTTATTTAGAAGTGAAATGTTTAATTTCCATGTATTTGGGGATTGTCAAGGTACCTTTCTGTTATTAACTTCCAGCATAATTCCCCAGGTCAGATTGCGTACATTGTGTTATATAAATTCTTTTCAGCTTATTGAAACTTGGTTAGTGCCCAGAGCATGGCCTGTGCTGGTGGATGTTCTGCACGTACCTGGAAAGGCTGTGTGTTCTGCTGTTACTTGGCCAAGTGTTCTGTACGTGTCCACTAGGTCGAGTTAATTGACAGTGCTGGTTAGGTTTGCCTTGTCCTCGGTGATTTTCTGTCCATCTCTTCTATTGATTACATCTCTAACTTTATTTGTGGATTTGTCCATTTCTGTCTTTTTTGCTTCATGTATTTTGAGGCTCATTTAGAAGATTTATTGTTAAATACATACAAATTAGGAATGTTTTTTTTATGGCAAATTGACTTCTTTTAATAATATAATATCCTTGTTTTAAATCCCTGATGATGTTTCTTGTTCAGAAGCTTATATTGATAGTAATATACTCTGGCTTGTTTTTTCTGAATTAGTATTTGCACAGCCTGCTTTTCTACCCTGTTTCTCTGTCACTCGGTCTCTGTATTTTGAAGTAGGCTCCTTATGGTCAACACAGAGTGAAGTCTTGCTCTCTTATGGCCTCTGGCAATGTCCCGTTCTGGTGGCTTTGTCTAGACCAGCAGTGGCGAGCCTTTCAGAGCTTTCGGTGATAGCCAACAGCCTGGCGGCTCATGTCCCGTAGTCTCACCACCGCTGGTCTAGACCTTCACAGTTAATGTAATTTTATGATTGGATTAAATCTTCCAACTTGCTGGTTGTTTTCTATTAGCTTCATTGTTTTTTTCTTCCTTTTAATCCTTTCTTTCTACCTCGTTTTGGGTTAATTATGTTTTGTCATTCCATTTACGTCCATGGTTGGCTTGCTATTTATACATATTTTTAAAAAAATATTAATGGTTACTTTGGGTTTATATATTTTTAATTAGCTAAATATAACTTCAAATAATGTAATACTGCTTCACACATAGTATGGCACTTACAACAGTATATTCCCAATTTGCTATTCCTTCTCTTGTGTTATTGTTGTCACTTTGCTTCTATGTATGCTTTAAATTTATAAACAATTGTAACTGATATTTGCCTTAGATTATTATCTTTTAGAGCAAAGATATGGAAGCAAATCTTTTATATCTACCTTCATTCTAATGGCTCCCGCTCTTCATTTTGGGGGTAGATACAATTATCTGTGTAATACTATGTCCCTTTCCCTGCAGAATTTTCTTTAACATTTCCTGTGTCACAGGCTTAGTGCTGATTATTTCATTTTTTGTTTGTCCAAAAATATTTGTCCTTCATTTCTGAAAGATACTTTCACTGGGCACAGTATTCTGAGTCAGAAGGATTTGGAGAGTTTTGTCTTCAACATTTTAAAGATTTCACTCCATTGGTCTGTTTGTTTGCTTCTTCGTTTTGTTTTGTTTTGGGGGGCGGGTGCTGGGCAAGTGCTCTACCACTGAGCTCCATCCCCAGCCCACTCTGTTGTTTTTGGCTGCTATGTTTGTCCTTGGTACGTTTTCCTTCCTCTGTGTAAAATGTGCTTTTTTTCTTAAATGGCCTCAAGATTTTATTTTTGGTTTTCAGCAGTTTGAGAAAGAGAATGATGCATCTAAGTGTTTGTTCAGTTTCCTGAGTCTCTTCGATCTGTACTTTAGGGCGTTCCATTATTTTTTTTTAATTCCCAGGCATCAGCTTCTGTATTTTCTCCTTTTGATCTTTTGATAGTTCAATCACAAGTGTGTTAGCCCAGCTGATACTGTCTCACAGTTCTTGGAAGCTGTTTTTCTTTTCTTACCGGGTTTTCTCTGAGCCGGATTGGGTACTTCTGCTGGCCTGACTTCATGTGCTCCCCTTGGGTGTGTCCGTGCTGAGGGGGTTGAAGGGGTTCGGCGTGTCTGGCACCATAGTTTGTTTTATATTCATAGCTAACATTTTGTTGGATTCTTTTAAAAGTAATCTCTGTACTGAGATTTCTCCTCTGTTCATGCTCTGCGTCTTTTCCATTAGAGATACGCTGCTGTAGGTCGTATTAACTGTCATCATCGTAAGTCCCCGTTTGACAATCTGATCATGCTGATTGTCTTGCCGCTGGAGGGGAAGTTCTTTTCCTCCATTTAGGGTGCATGAGAAATATTTCACTTACTTCTAACACTGGTTTGTGGGTGCTTTACACACACAGAGCAATGGCAGTTTATTACAAAGCAGTTTGGGAGGTACCATGAAGCTAAGCCCCCGCCTAGAAATAGAAAACAACTAGCAAGTAGGGAGATTTAATCCAAACACTTGTGGAAGTTAAAGTTTAGGAGCTGAAATGATTTACCACCCTCACCTGCAACTAAAAAACCAGCCGGGACTCAAATATCTGCTCATTTATGAATCAGATGTTTACCGACTACCGTGCAGCACCGGGCACCGGGGCAGGGCCCAGACACAGCGTTGAATACCTGAAATGTGTTTGCGGCCCTGCTGAGCTTACAGTCCACCACAGGAGACGTTATTTTAATTCCAGAGTTAAATAGTTAGCACGGCGATCTTAGACTTACAAATCCAGTGCCAATCCATTAATCAGGAGGACGAAGTGATTTCAAAGACCAAGTTCACCGACCCGAGTGCCGTCCGTGTGCCAAGCCCCGAGTATGAGCAGGGTGCAGGCGAGGATGGGTGACACTGTGGCTGCCCTCCCTCCCAGCCCCGGCCAGGCTGAGTGCAGTGCCCAGTTCCTTGGCTCTGCTCTCCCTTCTTTCTAACTTGGAAAAACATACTGAAATTTAGGCGAATTGGTGACACTTGGATTGAAGTTATAGGGGCCGAGTTTATTACAGATAACGTAGGTCACTCTCAGACTTTTCCCCTCGTCTGAGTGATCTTGGCACAGTGGCAGTTAACAGCAATTGCTTAGCAGAATTAAGGAAGTGTGCACGCGTGCCTGTGTGTGTGTGTGTTGTAAGGGGCATAAGACATAATAAGAAGGAAGACTGATGACCAGGTCTGAGGTGTTAAAGGAGCAGCGGTGAAAGGCAGAGGGCAGTGGGTGGAGACGAGGAAGGAGGCGTCTCCAAGGGCACAGCTACGGGGGCTTCCATCACTGACACTGCAGCAGGCAGCAGAGAGACAGGGCCGGCCTTGAACCCCGGCTGGGCTGCTTAGCCACAGAAAGACAATAACTTGTGCGAGCCTCGGTTGTCAGTAGTACCTCCCTCAGAGGAGGAGCGACAGACAAGCAGAGGGGAGGTGTTTAGCGCTCACCCACAGCTGACTGCCATTATCACCGTGCTGACGCCGCCGCCACTGTGGTAGCATCACAGCTGGACGTCACAGAGTTAAGACTCAGTCAGCGCGGGCGCCATCTGCGCAGAGGGAGGAGGAGCTAGCACTAGAAGTGCAGGCCTGGGCTGGTAGGGTTTGGGGCTTCGCACTAACGGGTGAACTGCTGAGGACTAGGAACCGGACAATGGGTGTGGCCGTGGCGGAGCGGGGGCTGAGAAGCTAACGTTATAGTGCAGGGAGAGCCTTGGGAGCCTGAACAGGTGCACGGCCTATGCAGGCAGTGGGAGGTAAAATCTGCAATTCTCGGTTAAGGGGCGAGAGACAGAGTTGGCACTTTACTGCACACGCTGAAGAAGACAGGATGCCACAGGCGGCACGGCAGCCCCCTACAGAACTTCCTACCCTTAAAACTGTAATGGGATTAATCGAGCCCTTGGATCCAACAGGAAGCAATAAGATAGATGAACAGATTAACCGACCTGACGTGGAAGAAACCAACCAAATCGGAGCATAGGACACCCCAGCAACAAATAACTGGATGCTGCCAATAAAGCAACGGCACAAAATAGAATAAAAAAGATTTAAGAAATCGGACAAAGGCAATGCAATCCTGGGTGTACTATGTCAACCTTGTTTGGATTCTGATTTGAACACATTCTATCTTTGATAGAAATCTGAGTACAGATTGGAATCAATCACTGTTCATTCTGTAGGCACACTACTGGCCAGGAGGGTGTAAATGCATGCACACATGTGTGTGTGTATGTACACATACATATTAAAACCTGTCAGAAACACACACTGGGCGTGTGTGGTGCGTGTCCGGAGTTCCAGCACTTGGGAGGCCGAGGCAAGAGGATCACCACGAATTTGAGGCTAGCCGGAGTTCCAGCACTCGGGAGGCAGAGGCAGGAGGATCACCATGAGTTTGAGGCCAGCCTGGGCTACATAGCAAGACCCTGCCTCAAAAAATGAAAAACAGTGACAACAACAAAACAGACAGAAAGAAATACTAAGCTTTTCAGGGTGAATGTCATCATGAGTTTGCTTAAAATACCGCAGGAAAGAGAAGGTGGCATATGATAAACTGGCAAAATATGGCAAATTGTTGCAGCTGAGTCGTGGGTACTGGAAGGTTTGTTTTATTGCCCCACTTGAAATATGTCTGAAACTTCCCATAATTAACCACAGAAAGCAGACTTCATGGCAAGTAGACTTTCACTTTGAAATGAGAATACAAGAAAAGACCCAGGGCTGGGGGAGCAAGGAGTCCGTTCGGGCCCGCTGAGTTTGATGCCTTTGGCTTGTGGTAGAGCTGTGCCGGGCGCAGCGGGCCTGAGGCCACACACAGCCCTGTGCCCAGTGTGGAAGTACACAGAGATGGCAACTGCGGAGAAATCACGGAGCAGGGCAGAAAGAGAGCTTCAGGGGAAGAGAGCCCAGGGCCAGACCTGAAGAACCGGAAGACATCCCAGCAGTGCAGAGGGCGAGGGGCTCTGTGACCAGGAGCGCCCCAGAGAACCGGGCCACGAATGCTGGGGTGAGGGGGCAGCCAGGCCTTCCACAGGGTGGGTGCGGGTGGCAGAACCAGCAGTGCGCAAATGTCAAGCAAGGTGAGGACCACAGCGAGGCCCCCGGGTTTGCGGGCACAATGGAGGCTGACGCCTAGGTGAGAGCCATAGGCAGGAGTGCTGCAGGCATGGATAAGGTGAGGGAAAGGTGACAAGGGCCTGGAGGACTCCTCCAGTATGCAGCAGGAGGAAGACAAGGCAGTAGTGGGAGGGGGTGGGGCTGAGGAAATACAGATTATATTTTATTTTTTAAGTCAAGCCAGTGTTGGGTGGATTAAAATGATGCGGGATGATCCAGTCAAGAGGGAGACGTGCATGTGCAGGAGGGGACGGTTGGTGTGTGAGTGTCCCGAGCAGGCAGGTGGGAAGGGGATGAGAGGAGAGACAGCGCCTTGGTTCCACTGGGAGGGGGAAGGAGGAGCCGGGCAGGGAGCGGGACGCCGGCCACGGTCTTCCTCTGAGAAGGCCGGAACTGCTCACGGGAAGGGCAGACCGGTGAGCAGGGCGAGTGGTAGGAATGTCCAGCAGGGTGAGGCTGGCGGAAGGGGCCTGGGAGGAGAGGGACGCTGGGAGGCCCAACCGGGGCACCGTGGGCAGCCACATGGGGATGGATGAGGCCCCAGTCCAGCAGTGCCAAGGAGGATGCTGGCCCAGGGCTGTGACAGGGATCTTGATGATGAGGCCTTGAACATGTCACTCCGTATCTTTTCAACTCCAAGTGGCAACCTAGAGCCCCTCAGTGTGTCTGGCCTGCAGCCCTTCTCCCTTCTTGTCTCAAACTGGTCCCCAGGTCTCCAGGTCTGACCCGGCTTCAAGGCCCGTGTGCGGGCTGTGTGGCCCCCGGCAGCAGCTTGGTGGGCAGCATGGGGAGGGAGGCCGACTGCAGGCGCCCTGCAGGCCCAGTCCACTGTCTTCATGAGCACACGAGGCTCTTCCAAGATGCCGGGGAGCCCCCGGAAGTGGCCTTCCCACAGTGAGCACCGTGGACCAGCGCTGGCACCTGTTAGCCCCTTCCTGGAGCTGCAGGCTCTCAGCAAGGCTGGGTGCGACCCTGTCTCTGCATCTCTGATGGGCGGCGCACAGGTGGGTAGCCGCCAAAACCTGAGCCAGAGAGAAACCTCCCCCAGCCTCCGGGGTGGACCGGGTGGTACACAGGCACTTGAGCTGTTTCTTCTCTTTCCAGCTTAACTCAGGTGATTCGCAAGTTTGCCAAGCAGCTGGACGAGTGGCTGAAAGTGGCTCTCCATGACCTCCCGGAAAATCTGCGAAACATCAAATTTGAATGTAAGTACAGAGTTTGGGAGGAGGAGGTAAGGGAGAGCACTCTAGTGGCAAACATTTTATGTGGGTTGCTAATGAATTAACAGCCACCACGTACTATTTGTCTGCAAAGTGCCGGCTATTACACTAAATACTTCACCCGCATATGCTTGTTGCATTCTTATAAAATGTTTGTTGTGGGCGGCACGTGCCTCCTTTTGGAGAAGAGGAGCCCCAGCGTAGAGACCAGTGCATAGCGGATCTACTCTCGCTGGTTTCTGCTCATCACCACCTCTGCAATACAAGAAACACAATCCCTCGTCTATGGACGAGGCCCCGGGACACAGAAACCTCCCCGAAGCCACACAGCCGCGCAGCTGGGGCACAGGGGCTGAGTGGAGCGCAGGCCTGGCGACCCCAAAGCTCTAACACTCCCTCCGGCTCCTGTCCACAAAATGGTTGTAGCTGGAGACAGAGAGCAGCTCAGGAGCTTCTCCTATTCTCCACCTAATTAGAAAGCCAAATTAATATTTCTCATAAAAGGGCCTGGGGCTGTGAATCCTGTCTTTGTGGGCACCTCCTCCAATTCCCTGGCATTAGCCGTGCCGGAGGAAACCGGTTTGTTCCCTCTCTCCCTGCATCTGTGCGTGTGAAGACTCATGTGCAGCTCATTTGTTGCCATTAAGTAAAGATGAAATGATTTTAAGCAAAACAAGGTTTTAAAATATATGTTTCTCAAAGCCCCATTTGAATACAGCTTGCTATTTTTGCCCCAAATAAGTGCCAAGGAGGAAAATGAAGGCGATCAAATTACCCTCTCTCTGCCGGCACAGGCGGCCTTTCAGACCAGCTTTGAGGCCGCCCGCGGTGCCCATCACCTATTGATAAAACCCGCTTTATTTCACGGCTCTCAGTTCTTTTCTTTTCTCCTGCACTAAATTCCACATCACAAAGTTAAAGAAAAAGTAATTAAGGAGAAGGATTAACGATTGATCGGCCTGGAAAATTAGAAGTTCATCTGTCCACCCCCCCATCCTTATTCCTCCACCCCACACCCTATTTTTCAAACCAAGCCAGCTCCAAGCGCAAATTAGAATAACCGCGGGGAAGTTTCTATTTCTTGACCAGTTCAGAAATTAATGAGAAGAATGCCCCGTGCCCATTTTAATTGCGCTGACAAAACACGCCGGTTCATTGTCGCTTCGCTGGCGCTTCCACCTGTGCGAGCCCAGCCCGAGGAAGCCGCTCTTCCCCGGGGCACAGGCAGTGCAGCTGGGGACTGCGAGGGGCGGGGCGGACGCAGGCACCATCTCGGGAAGGAACTGTCCGCTGGCACAGGACACTGAGCGTTTCCTGGAGGCGGTGATCATCATGTTGGTGATCATGCAGTAAACCAGGCAGATTATGCAAAGCCACATTCAAGGTGCCGCCTGGGCTCTGTCCTGGAAGCCCTGGCCCCGCACGTTGCTGAGGCGCAATCAAGATTTCCTGTTAGGTGTATTCCTGTTCAGAAGGGGCTTCTTCAAAGCTGCTGTTATTTATGGGGAGAAGTGACTGAGCTTGCAATTAGCGAAATGAAAGGCAAGTAAATAATTGCTTTTACTTACGCTTGATTGACGCCACCGTTTCTCACACCTGCAAGTGTGGCGCGTGCATGACTTTGAGATCTGTACCCCAGAGATCACCATGAGGAAATCGCTGTCCAGGCCCAAAAGGGAGAACAAAGAGTCAAATGCAGCAGGCCGTGAGGCAGACGCGGGCAAAGGAAGGGGCTCCTCTTGGAGCAAGCTTGGATCTTAAGCGCTCTAATATTTCCAGCTCACTCTTTTCCTCCTGCAGTGTCCAGAAGGTTTTCCCAAATCCTGAGACGGCAAACGTCGCTCAATCATCTTTGCCAGGTAGCTGTCCTCTGTCTGTCATGTGTCTGTCATTGGAAACGCGGGGGGCAGGGAGAGGGGCATCCACAAGGACAGCTTCCTGCAGCGTCTGTTGGCTATTCCGTGGGGCACACTCTCCACTGTGTATAATTCCTACAGATAGCAAACTAAAGCGCTGACCAAGAACTATGACTCCAATGTAGATACAGAATCATTTCTGATGTCGGCTGCCTCGAACCTTTTAGATCCACACTTTCCTGTTCTCTTAAGTAAATCGGAGCTGGTCAGTCACAGTTGGCATTTGGAGGTGAAGAATTCTCTGTTCTGCGGAGTTTTTTGGCACAGGGCCAGCACCACCCCCTAGATGCCAGTAGTGCCCCCTCCATGTGACCCCAAGAACACTGTGCAGCCTGGGTGGAGTTGCCCCAGCCGTGGGCCACTGAGTCCAAGAATCAAACATCTGAGGCACAGATGTAAAATGCCATCTATAAAATGCCATTCAGAAACATTCAAGTCACATCATACACTAAATATTTGCCCAGCTTCGTTTCATTTTTCCAGATCTGCATTAGTTTTCAGCACAAAAGTGATGTGTTTACTCTAAAAAATTAAACACGAAAATGTCTAAAGTAAAAGTGGGAGACCCTGCTCCCTGGCCTATTGACTTGAAACTGCCTTGCTGTTAATTTTACCCCCCTGGGAAGGAGTCAAAGTCCAGGAAGACACCCTACTACCATGATACCCCAAGACCAATGTCCCTAGGCATCAATGGCTAACTGGCAGCCACAGGCCTCATCTGGCCCTCAGGTTTGTGAGATCATTTGTGTGCATGTGTTAAAAACATTTTTTCCACTCGGTCATTGACATTTGAAACTGAGAAATGACAGCCAATCACCCAAATTTTGCATAGACGCCCTTGAAGAGCTGGCAGCTCGCCAAGAGCCACATCTCCCTGGACAGCAGTCAGCTGAACGGGCTGAGGCTCTCGGCGGGCACCGACCTCCTCGGTGTCTCTCCTCTCAGAGCTAGCCTGGGTGCCACCTGCCTGCCCTTTTCGTGTTTAGGTTTGCACCCTTTCCAGGGAGCCGGGCTGGCCTGGGTGGGTGCTGGTCACCTGGGGTCAAGGCAGAAGGCGAGCTTTCTAGCTGGAGTGGCCTGAAGGAAGGCCCCAGGCCAACGTCCAGGAAGCACAAAGTGACAACACGGGCCAAAGGGCAGTCCACCAGACTAGCTGGCTGCTCTGGGGGCTTTACCTGGGCGCCATTCCAGGTACAGGGCAGATGGATGGGACTTGGAAGAAAATGCACCTGCCCTCTGCTGCCCTTCACCAGTGTGGAACACAAATGTGGATATGGTGCCTCCCTCTGGGGCTCAGAGAATTTAGTAGGGACTTTGCCCCTTTAATGCACACCTGGGTCAGTGCACCCACACTGGTGCCCACAACATGTACCGCATGAGGTGCTTGCACACACACGCACACATTCCTTCTCCACTTTGCACACAAGACAGCATAGAATTTCATTGGCAAATACCATCTACCTTTTGTGTTCACTGGACAGCCCTCAGACACCTTCCCTGACTAGCCAGAGGACTGGGGTTAGCGCTGGGGAGGAAACCCTGGTCTGTCTGAGCTGATATCCTAGGGAGCTTTCCTGAACACACACAGATACATACACGCATGCGCGCGCGCGCGCACACACACACACACACACACACACACACACACACACATACACACACACGGCAAGTCAGACCAAACAAGATCCAAGACTCACCCCAAATATGCAGGTCCAGGTTTCACATGGCCAGGTCCTTCACATACAGTAAGCAAGCCAGCGCCGTTGCTCTAGACCTCCACCATTCATTCGGCAAACTCTTCTGAGTGCCAGCCACAGGCCAAGACTATCTTAGTAGTTCCTGCCTTCAGCAGGAAAAAAAAAAAAAATAGTAAATGAAAAACTAATTAAAAGTGAATGTTCTGAAGGAAACAGCAAAAATAGAAAAGTAGGGCCTAAAAAGCTTTAAAATGCTTTTATACGAAAAAATGCACAATTTGAAATTTCCGCTGTTAAGTGCGTTGTAGGCCCAGCGGTAGCAGGGATGTCCCCAAATCTGGCCCATCGCTGCTCAGGCACCAGCTCAAGTTGGAAGGCGGGCAGCTCTCTGGGCTTCCTCCTGTTGCCTCGGGGGCCACGACCAGACCCAGCCGGCACAGTGGGGTCTGACGCGGCCTTGGCCGCCTTGCAGGTTCCCGCAGAGAAAAAGAGATGAGCGGAGGGAGCGGCAGGAAGAGACAGTGCCAGATCTCCTGGGTTATGGAGTTGTCCGCTGCGCTCCTGAGACTGTCTCCTGAATCTCAGAATGGGTGACATGGTCCAGAAGCAGATGCACTAGGAAGGCAGAAAGGCGGCAGTGGGAGGGGTTAACCTAACAGCCCGGAGCTGACGAGCTGACTGGCTTGGGCCGTAGGCGTCCCGGACGGTGATCCACAGCGCAGACATCACGTTCCAGATGCTGGAGGACTGGCGGAACGTGGACTTGAGCAGCATCACCAAGCAGACCCTCTACACCATGGAGGACTCCCGTGAGGAGCACCGCAAGCTCATCATCCAGTGTAAGGCCCAGGACTGCTGTCCTGCCAGTTTTGTTTTCCAAAGAGGGAAAGTGCCTTGGCGAGTGTGCGGGCGGCTTTCCCAGGCTGCCCCCTCCCTGGAGCGGTTGGTCCAGACGGGAGGGCAGATTGGTGCAGCGGGCAGCCCATGACGTTGTGCCCGGGACCCCGCGCCCGGGACCCCGCGCAGGACCCCGAGTGTGACGCGAAGAACGGGTCAGCTCGTGGCAGGTCTCGGTGGGCAAGGTGTGATTTGACAACTCTCTAGAATCTTTAAACTTTTAAAAACTAGTACAGTAAGAGACGCATCTTCCTTGATGCCCCTCAGAATAATCCCTTCACTTTGGTACACTTACGCCCTCGTTCTTGCAGCTTTCTGCAGCAGCTCTGGAGTCCTCTTTGCTGAGTGTCTTGTCTTCGGTCGCTCTATTGTGGCTGCCTTTCGTGGTCATTTTGACTTTGGGGAAGAGCCAGACATCATGTGGTGCCAGATGCAGTGAACAGGGTAGATGAGGACACGGTATCATGTTTTTATGAGGCTGCCTTTCCTTTGGATGGCACTTCTCAGCAGCGTTCGCCGTATTTTTGATCACACCTCATGAAGACACTCACGAAAGAGGACTCCAGAGCTGCTGCAGAAGGCGGTAAGAGTGATGAGATGAGTGTTCTTGGAGTGAGGGGAAGATTCTGAGGAGGGTTCATGGCAACGTGTCTTTCACTGGAATAATTATTTTTAATTTCAACATCGACTGTTAGTTTTCGCTCACCCTTGGAGTCTGCTGTTTTCAGGGGTCACGTAAGCCAGCCTGCCGACTGGCAGGGAGGCTTGAGGCCCTGTGGATGTGTGCGAAGGGGCATATGTGGCCATTTGTTTACCTCCGCGAGCCTCCGCTCCTGTCTGTGTGGACGGACACTTCCACCCGACAGCCTCGGGTGTGCTGCCCCAGACCCCACCCTGAGCCAGCAGGGTGCCCCCCGAGATGAGGCGGCAGCAGAGGCCGGAGAACACCAAGCCTTCGCGCACAGCTCTGCCCTCTCAGCGCTCCAGCCCACTGCCCGGGGCACCCACAGGGCCACAGGCCACCTCCTTCTCCTGGAGAGCTGGGGCGTGAGGCCGGGAAGGGGCTCATGCTCGGTCCAGGGAGTTCTGACTCAAGCTCGGGGCTGCCTCACCTGTGTCTTCCCTGTGGGGTGAGAGACCGTGCTGGGGAAGCTGCAGAGAGGCCACCCACCTTGACAAGGGCCCGCCACGCCCAGTCTTCCTTCTGTACTCCTGCTGGAGGGAAATCTTTCTGCAGGTGCCCAGTCGGAATGCGTGGCGCTTGTCACAAAGTCTCCCGATATTCCTGCTGGAGCCTCTTCGGTGGCACAGCAGAAAGGCTTGGCCACGTGCACCCTCCCGGGCTTCTTTCCTGGCCACCCCCGGGCTCCGCTCCGCTCTGACTTCCTCCTCCGCAGCTGCCTCCAGCCCAATTTTGCCCTTTAAGAATTTAGGGAGAATCAGCCGGATAATAATGCAGTTTATCGAATGTCTTTTCTGTGCCGGCTCCTGTATCAAACCCACCTGAGCACGAAAAGACTTGGCCCCGGCAGTTGGTGACCTCACCAGGGGCCACACAGCTGCTGAGTGGCCAGGTTGGACCTCAGAGCCAGCTCTGACCCAGCCCACCACCAGAGACGCACGCTCCTGTCTGGAAGGAGCAGAGGAGACCAAAGTCCCAGGGTGCGGACCAGTTGGGGGTTCCCGGATCTGTCCAAGAGCTCTCAGCCAAGCGTCCTGGTCTGCTTTTCCTTACTGCAGTCAGGGGGTCATGCTGAGGACACGTGGGGGCCCTCTGCTCACTGTCTCCCCCGGTGACAGGTGCAGAGCAGGTGTCTGTCCATGAGGGTGGGGACAGGGAGAGCGGGGGAAAGCAGAGTGCCTCGAGTTCCTAGCTGTGCCACCCAGCAGCAGCGCTAGACCCAGTCCTTTCTTCTCACGCCTTCGTGGCTACAGAAAATGTGAACGAGACTCCGGGAAAAATACAATCCAGAGAGCTCGCTGAGGGCCCAGACTCTGCGCCTGAGGGAGGCGGCCGCTGTGGAGGCTGCACCCGCCCCTCTCTCCAAGGAGGAGCCTTCGGGGCCTTCACATCCTTTAGGCTGGGGGCTGAGCAGAGCGCTGGAAGCCATGGGTCTGCCCTCTCCCTGGGGAAGGGCGATGTGTGGAGTCACCCCGCCCGCGGGGGCCTACCGAAGCCCAGCCTGGGCAGAGAGCAGCAAGCAACCCATCCGGCCACGTGGGGCAGGGTTAATGACAAGTCAGAAGATGAGCAAGCGCATGGTTTACAAATAACCAGGCACCCTGCGGAGAAGGCAGGAAGGGAAGTTGAGGAAGGCACCACACCCGAAGGCAAATGGCCTGCACCTGGTTGTCACCCCCCAACTCCTGTGGAATTGTGGTTTGATTTATTGAGATCCACACACAAAAAGGTAATGAAAAGAGATGTTGCCAATCACAGATGGCCATAGCCATGTGTCTGTCCCTAGAGCTTCCCTGATTACGAAGAATTTCCATGCTCAGTGACCAGGGTGGCAGCTGGGGGCAGGGCGTAAAGTGGTCCCATAGATGGCTTCATATGCTCAGCAGGTATTTGTTAAGCAGCTACTACATGCAGATTCCTGAGAGGCTGGTCAAGCCACTTGCCCAATAGAGTTGTAGCACTGAAAGCTTGGACCACAAGGGGCAGAGAGTGAGAGGGCGGCGATGCCTCTGCCCATTGATCCAAGCAAGTACTTGCTAATTAACAGCTGCCACTTCGGTAATGTGTTAGGTAGTAAAAATATCAGACAAAGACCCAGCAAGGAGACACCGACACATGGTATTCATGATCCCAAACAGGCGAGTGCAGCTCCTAGCACGCCGGGAGAACACAGGGCCAAAGCGATGGGCTCTGTTGGCAAGGGGCACAGGAGAGTTCAAAGAAAGGACTAAGGTTCTTTAAAAAGGAGGGCATATTGGGGGACCGGAAATGACCTCACAGTGCTCCCAGCCATGGAGCCCAAGCCGGAAAGGGTAAGGTGCAGTTTTGACTTTCAGGATCTGGAGGCCCTGCCAAGCCCTTGAGGTTTTTTTTTTGTCCTTCAAGACACACCTCTGACCAGAAGAGACCATTCTGGGCAACAGGGCCAAAGCTGGGGGAATCACAATCCCTGACTTGAAATTATAGTATAGAGGTACTGTGATAAAATCAGCATGGTACTGGCAAAAAGACAGACCCGAGGATCAGTGGAACAGGTTAGAAGACACAGAAACAACTTCAAACACACTCAATTACCTCATCTTCGATAAAGGAGCCAAACACCCTCACTGGAAGAAAGATGACCTCTTTAACAAATGGTTCTGGAAAAATTGGCTTGCCACATGCCGTAAACTAAAACTACATACATGTCTCTCACCATGTACTAAACTCAAATTGAAATGGATCAGAGATCTAAACATTAAAACAGAAACAGTAAATCTACTGGAAGATAGAATAGGAAGAACTCTTGAAGACATAGGGATAGGAAAAAAATTTATGAACAAAACTCAGACTGCACGGGAAACAGCACAAAGGATCAGCATTTGGGATCACATCCTATTAAAAAGTTTTTGCACAGCAAAAGAAATCACCAAAAGAGTGGCACGAAAACCCACAGAGTGGGAAAAAATTTTTACCAACCATTCCCCAGACAAAGGTCTAACATCTAGACTATATAAAGAACTCAAAAAAACCAGACACCCCCCAAATTTATTTATTTATTCATTTATTTTTACAGATTTTTAAAAAAAATTTTATTTTAATAGTACATTTTAGATGTACATAGTGATAACATTCATCATAGGGAATTTGTACCTGTACATGATATATCTTGTTGCTTCTTTTTTTTCCCATTCCCCTCCCCTCCCCCCCTCCTCCCTCCCTATTTACAAAAGATTCGTTTCCATTTTTTCCTTCCATTTCTTATTTCCCTTGTCCCTCTGTTCCTTTCCCCCTCCCTTGTTCCCTTTCCCATTTGGACATTTTCTTCCTGACCCCCCGAATTTAGAGACCCAATCCGAAAATGGGTGTCTGAAATGAATAGACTCCTCTCAGATGAAGAAATACAAATGGCAAACAAATATATGAAAAGGTGTTCAACATCACCAGTCATTGAGAGATGCAAATTAAAACAACACTAAGATTTCATTTCACTCCAGAAAGAGCAGCTATCATCAAGAAATCAACCAATAACAAATGCTGGTGGGGCTGTGGGGAAAAAGGATCCCTTCTCCACTGTTGGTGGGAATGTAAGCTGGTCCATCCATTATGGAAATCAGTGCAGAGATTCCTCAAAAAATGACAACTAGAGGTTCCATTTGACCAAGCTATTCCTCTGCTTGGTATCTTTCCAGAAGAATTGAAAACATCGTACCACAGTGATATATGTACAGCCATGTTCATAGCAACACAGTTTGTAATAGCTAAGTCTTGGAAACAACCCAAATGCCCAACAACTAATGAATGGCCAAAGAAGATGTGGTTTTTCTATACAATGGAGTATTACTCTGCCATAAAAAGGATAAACTTGAGATATTTATAGGTAAATGGATGTACCTTGAGAAGATACTCTTAAGTGAAATAAATCAGACACATATGAGTACATATAGAATTGTTTCTCTGGTATGAGAAACTGTAAGCATAAATAAGGACAAAAAAGTATAATAGATACTAAGTAAAAGAAAGATAATATTCAATAGGGAGGAGAATTAAAAAAGCAAGAGGGGGAAAAGAAGGAAAGGAAAAAGAAAAGAAAGGGAAAAAGGGGGAAATGTAAATAAAGCTACTGTAAATAGGGAAGGGAGAGGGCGTGGAACAGAGGGGGAGTGGAAGAGAGGGGTGGGGAAGAAGGTGGGGAACCAAGATGTATCATGTACAGGTACAAATTAACTACGATGAATGTGATCACTATGTATACAGTGTACCAATAGATGTTCTTGGAAATAAAAAAAAAAAAAGGAAAAAAAAGACACACCTCTGTCTACACATGACAGCAGCGAGGTGTGTGGGTCTCCTTTGTTTGACAGTATACCAGGAGTTTGATCACCTCCTGGAGGAGCAGTCGCCCATCGAGTCCTACATCGAGTGGCTGGACACCATGGTGGACCGATGCGTTGTGAAGGTCAGTGAGACGGGGTCTCCGGGAGGTGTGGCCCCAGCCCAGGGAGGTAGAGGGCAGAGGGTGGAGGAGGCAGGACTCGCAGTCTCCCACCCCGATGCACCCAGCCCAGCAGCTCTTATATCTATTAGGTGCATACATTTTTGGCATAAGATTTTATTTTATGTGTACTAGTCCATATTTGCTGTGCACTTTTATATTCCTTGTGCAGAGTTGGTACATGTACATAACACATCCTAATTCTCCCTGCTCCATCTCTTGATCGCCTTCCTATTTGCAAAAGATCTCACTATTTCCTATTATCTATCTTTTATTTTGCTCTTTATTTATACTTTGGGTGTCTCACATAAGAGAAACTACACAGTATTTAAGCTTGTGGTTCTGATTTATGTCATTTAACCTTATGGTCTCAAGGTGCATCCATTTTCTTACCATTGACTCAATTTTATCTTTATGGCAGAGTAGTACTCCATGTAAATACCACGTATTCTTTATCCATTCATCTATTGATGGGCTTCTATGATTTACCTATTATAGGCTGAGCTGCTATAAACATGTTAGAGTATATTTTTGCTAAGAGAAAATCGAAAACCACTGCTCCATCGTATCAAACTTGGAGACCCCTAAGCCTTGCCATCATTTTTCAAAGAGACACTAATAAATGAAAAATCAAGCAGCCACTATTAAGGCCACTCACTCTCTCGTAGGTGGCTGCCAAGAGACAAGGGTCGCTGAAGAAAGTAGCCCAACAGTTCCTGCTGATGTGGTCCTGCTTCGGCACCAGGGTGATCCGGGACATGACCTTGCACAGCGCCCCCAGCTTCGGTAAGGCCGCCCCAGCCTCCCAGTGTCTTTCCCTGGCTCTGCGGAGTCCCCGCAGCCACCAGCTGATGGGGGTCGTGGCACTGTTAGCACTTTCAGAGAGAAAGGTGACCTGGCATTCTGAATAAGCAGAAGAGGCTGTGCAACCCTCCAACCGTGTCCCAGTGACTGTATCTGGTCCCTGCGGACATCCCCAGGTGCAGCCCCTGAGGACGCCTCTTGAGTTTCAGTCTCTGCACGTGACCTCGTGGACACTCCCATTTGTTTTCATTTTTCCAGATTGATGTTTGATTTTTTTACTGGTATTTTTTAAAATGCAGTCTAGTCTAGTCCTTAGAAGAGGGCTTTTGAATCCATTTCTCTGCTGTCCTACTTGGATTTTCATCACCCACCTACAGGAGCAGCCCTGCCCCGAGTCCTTATCCACGCCGTTCTGGAATAACAAGGCCGACATCTCTGCCCAGAGGTCCTAGCTCTGCAGAATCCTACCTGCCAACTCACACCAATGCTCCACTCCATTATAGGATACAGGTTTCTGTTTTTCAAAGAATCAAGTATGCGTTGAAGCCAGGCATGGTGACCTGTAATCCCAGCACTCAGGAGGCTGAGGCAGGAGGATCACAGGGAATCTGAGGTCCGCCTGTGCTACACAGTGAGACCCTGTCTCAAAAACAAAACAAAACAAAAAAGAACCAAGTATGGATGGAGTCCAGGTCATCCTGAACATGAGGAAGGCATTATCTGCACATTCAAAACCCCGAACACGTTGGCCTCCGTTTCCAAGGGCTTTGGCAAGGAGCTGTTGGTGAGCTTCCCGGGTAATTGCTTCAGTCCCCTTTTACTTTACTAGCAGAGCCAAGGTTTCGTTTCTCGTTATCTCCAATTAGGCCAGTCAGCACTGGGTTCTGCCCTGATGCTTTTCCATCCCGCTTTCTGCGGTCCTGTCACTAGTTTCTGGTTGTCCTGTGCAGCCATGTGATCCTGTGGCGAAACACAAGAGCACTCTTTTTTCTGAACAGCCCAGTCCGTGAAACACTGCATTTACCCACTCTGAGAAATCTTGTTGCAGATTTCTTTCATCTCAGCACTATCCCGCAGCTGCAGATGGAAACGGTCGGGGCTGGGTGTGGAAGCACTTGCCGGCTACCTGGGCAGTGCTGGGAGTGACCATGTCCAGGGCGGCGTGGTTAGTGTTAGCACATATTACCTCTGGCTCTGGAAAAATCATTCGCGCATAACTGCGTTCACTTAAGGGAACAGTTGAAAAGGGTTTGGAATGTTTTTCCTTTGCTTCCAAATCAGACTCAGCATCACATGCAAACACACAAGTACGTGTCCACAAACAGCAGCCATTCCTTGTTTCATCCCTCGCTCCTCAATTTGCTGGTTTGTAAACTGACTACTGCCGTGAGGTGAAGTGATTCCTCTGCAGTGGTATGCTTTGCCATTCATTTGTTTTGACCAAGTAGAACGAGTGGGTATGATGAATGGAGTGAGTTTGTTTCAGAGGAGTACCGTTCCTTGAAATGTGTTCAGTCTACAATATGTTGGCAGCTTGGGTAAATGGGAAAAAAATCACAAACCTTTTAGAAAAGGATAGGGAGAGGGATATTAACCTGATTTCACTTTCACAGTGTTTCTCAACCTTGAATGGGCTGAAATAATACCTGTCTCCAAGCCCGTTCTGCAAACCATCTGAAATGGCCTGGCCCATCTGACGCATTGTTGAATTGTGCGGCTCAGGGTGACGAGCAAGTTGCAGGAATTTGCGGCACACAAAAGCCCACCTCCCCCTTTCGGCCTGTGTATGGCAAAACCCCAGTTGGTGGCTGTGTTTGGGTCATGCGTTCCCTGTATGAAAACAGCTAATTAGGAAGAAGAGCGCTCTGTTCCCGGCCCTCCCCCGCCGTGGCCGGCTCTGTGTCTCCCGGACTCCCCTGTGCCGGTGCTGAGAACGTCCCCGCGCAGCCGCTGACCATCACGGTGATCGTGGGGGACACACAAGGAGCTGGTGGGGGGTTCGGTCACCCCCCCCCGAACAGCCCCTTTCAGAGGGAGTGGGCTCCTTCCTTCTCCCGAATTCCTCTTCACTGAAAGGGCCTGTGCTGTGAACTAAAGTAGTCAGACTCTCTTTCTTTGCTGGAAGCAGTGGTTTCGACCAGCAGCAGCCGGCCAAGGGAGCAGGCACTGAACTCTTAGTCTCGGAGGAGCTGAGCAAATTAAGTCTTGTGTCTCAAAGCACACACCGTCTTTTCAGTCGACCGATCTGATTGCAGCTCCCGGGTCCCCAGACAGTGGCGGAGCACTTGCCTAGCAAACACAAAGCCCTGAGTTCGATCCCCAGCACCCCCGCAAATCGGTTCACTGAACATCCCCAGTGTGACAGCTGAGGGGGAAGGATTGACCGACTGCAGTGCTGACCTACATCCCCAGTCCTTTTAAATTTAATTTTGAGACAGGGACCCACTAGGTTGCCCAGGCTGGTCTTGAACTTGCAACCCTCCTGCCTCTGCCTCCCATGTAGCTGGGATGACAGCCATGTACCACTGTGACTGGTTTGCTTTTACATGCTTGTTTTCTGGCCGAGCATCGAAGCACACCTGCTTGGGCAGAGCCTGGGAGGTCACATGGGAGTCTATCAGGAAGTGGCCCCCAGACAGGTGGCCGCGACCAGCTTCCAGTCTGCGTCTCCTCCTCATACGTCCTGCCTGGCTCTGTCCACAGCGCCCACTACATGGCAGGACCCGGCCAGGCCCTCGCCACACGCTGGGCAGCAGAAGTCGCCTCCCCGGTGTTCAGGAGAGGCCCAGCGAGAAGGGGACGCTTGACTGCCGTCACCCAGCAGGGCGTGGGACGGGTCTCAGCCCAGACTCGCCCCCATACTCCAAGGGGACTCTGGCCGCCACCCACCTCCTCTGCCATTCCTAGAGAGATCCCAGTGGGGACGCCAGCGGCACTTAGGGCGGGCCTGCTGATGCAGCCGTGACGTCAGGCGCTTTCTTAGTTACCTCTTGCCCACAGCAGCACCCTCCATGCATCTGACTAGGAGGCTGAGGCAGAACCGGCCTCAGCGAGAGGCAGAGACGGAGGGCGACAGCTATGAGGACACTCACGGCAAGCGCAGGCTGTTGTGTAACCTCAAGGTAGCCCTGCAGGGCACAGAAAAAACAGGCCCGTTCTACAGAGCGGAGAAGGCAACGCAGAGCATTTCTGTGGCGGGCTGTGTCAGACTCAGAGCCCGCCCACTCTCAGCTCAGCCTGGCTCACGGGCTGGGCAACGGTGCGTTGCTCAGTCCATACTGATGGCGGAGAGAAGAGAATAATTAGACTATCGCAGGGACCACCGGAAGCCAGAAGACAGAGCAGTGGTATCTTCTGAGCCTTGAGAACAGGAACTGTCAACTGTTACTCCAGAGTAAGGACAACGGAAAGACATCTGCAGTTATGCAAAGACTAGAAGAATCTGGCACCCATGAAGCTTCACTTAAAAAAAAAAGAAAGACAATGCAAAGATGCATTTCAGCAAGAAGAAGAACGAAGCTACATATGATGTCTGAAATACAGGAAACAATTTTCTGGTTATTGTTGCTATGTAGCAAATTAAAGCCTCATGGACTAAAACATCCTAGCCGTGGTGCTGCTGGGTTCTGTGGCTCCCTCGGTGGCGAGAGCTCCACACACAAATGACTCCTTGCTTCTCGGACCCCGCCTCAGACAGTGTGACTCCCCCACCCTGCTGGTCTGAGAAGCCACAGGCCTGCTGGATTCAGGGCGTTGCATGAATCTCTGAGGCTCAGTGGAAGGAATGTAAAAGTATTTGGGAGGAGACTTTTTTCAAATGAGAAAAATTTTTAAATATGTAAACATAATTAATTTTTGGTTCTGATTTTATTTTATTTTTGAGATGGAGTCTCACTGCATAGTTCAGGCTGGCCTTGAACTCACAGTGATTCTCCTGCCTCAGCCTCCTGAGTGTCCAGCTGGTTTTAACTAATCTTTGTATATGCATTTTGAAAAGATAAAACCAAGTTCAAGGAAAAAATACATCTTGGAGTAATGGGAAGAGGATGTCCAAGGAATCATCGAAGTGTGCTAAGGTCTTCATCCTATTTAGGAATACTTGCTAAACAATTTTAGACTTTCTTGGAAAAGTCTAGTTTTATTGCAGTAGATATATAGATACATTAAGGGATCATCACTAAAATAACAAAATCATAATTTACAGAGGAAAAATGGAAGAATATGAGAATTTAAGAGATGGTGAGAGTTGAAAAGACAAAAGAAGCATAGAAAATGGATGGTAAATGAAAAATACATGGCAGAAGTAAAGAACAAATGATAATCACAGTAAATGGAAAAGTTTCTTCCTCAAAAAAAATCAGGCATCAAGTACAAGGACCTGAGTTCAATCCCCAGCACCAAAAAAAAAAAAAAAAAAAAAAAACAGGCAAAAATATTTTTACAGGAAAGTTTTACTAGACTTAAAAGAGACATATAATTCTTAGTTGATGAAAATAAACATGAAGTCTTGAAAATCAATATTTAAGAGGCTAAAAATAAAAGAAGGAAAGCAATAAAACTTTTATGAAGCTAATTTCAATTTCAAAATCTGGCAAGAACAATAGAGGAAGAGAAAATTGTGATTCAGCCAGATATTGTTTCGTAGATGAAAAGCATTCTAAGTAAAGAACTAGAAATCTAATTCTGTGGCAGTTTTTTTTAAAAAATCATGATTATTGAGTTCTATGCCAAAAAGTCATGTATTAGTCAAAGTTTGAAAAGTTACTAATTAACGTATTGTACTGATAGGCTAAAAGTGAAAAATCATCTCACATGATCATCTCTGTAGCAACAGAGAAGTAAACAGGATTAGATACTATTCAGCTCTCAAATATGATGTTTGAGAAAATTCTTAGCAAAGGAGGAACAGATGATTTATTTAATATTAAAAAGTATCCAAAAATCTGCAACAAAACATCATACTAACTGGTGAAATTTTAGAAGTTCTTCCATGTAAGTCATAGAAGACAATATGCACTAGAGGTCCTAGCCAGTGCAGGAAGAAAAAGGAAAGGAAATGTCAGAATTGGGAGGAATACACAAAATTATCTTCATTTATAGAAGTTAGAATTGCTGTCAAAAGAGACTCTATAAACTAATAGAACCAATAAGAATTCAGCCAGGTTACTAAATTCAGTTGTAATAAAATCATTGGCATTTTTAGCACTAACTTGAAAACAGACATACCTGAAACTAAAAAGTACCTAGAAGTAATTCAACAAAAATTATTTTAAGATCTTCAAGGAGAATTTTTAAAGTTTATTGAAATACACCATGCTCATGTTTAGAAAGACTCAAGATCAAAAAGGTATTAATTATCTTCAAATTAACACATCAAAATTCAATGCAGGTCCAACCCAAATCTTAATATTTGTTCTTTGATTTTTAACAATTTGATCTTAAAATTCGCATGGAGGAGCAGAGTGCCCAGAAGAGTGGAGACGTGGAGACGTGTGGAGCACATGGCGCAGGGGCTTGCCACCTGACCTCCCGAGTGCTAAAGTAGGCCGCCCTCGGGTTTGCGTGTGAGACAGACCCCAGGGACGAGGGTGGAGATGCCGAGACACACTGACCAAGACCCGCCTCCCTCACCGGGCCCATGTCCCCGTCCCTACACCGCGCAATGTGGGATGACTGATGTGACAGGAGGGCATGAAATCAGTCGGAAATGTTCCAAGAGAAGAGTTTTAGGGTAATTAAAATAAAATTAGGCTCCTTCCTTACAACTGCTAAAAGGAAACGTCTAAATAGGAAACAGTAACAACAACAGATCTTAAACTTCTTGGAAGAAAATGTAAAATGCTATCTTTAGGGTCTTGGAATAGGAAATTATTTATTTTAAAAGGTACAAAAAAAAGGATAAAGAAGGAAGAAAAACATTGCCGAATTGGCAACATGGGGATTTTATATGGTGTGCAGGTACAAATCATCCCCTATGACGAATGTTATTACTATGTACACCTAAAATATACCATTAAAATAAAATTTAAAAAAATTTAAAATTTTGAATTTTAAACTTCTGTTTAACAAGTACACCTTAAACAAAGTTAAAACATAAGAGCCATAGAAAGGAAGAAGATATTTTGCAATGCACGTACCTATCAAAGGATTAAAACTCAGGATACATAACAAACCTCTCTACATAGATTTTTAAAAGATAAATATCCCGATAGAAGAAGGAGCAAAGAATATGAATCGGCACGTCACAAAAGAAGAAATTCAAATGGACAACAATCATACAAAAAGACGTGCATCCTTGTAATAATTTGGGCAGTGCCAGTTACAATGGGAACATTTCACACCCTTCAGGCGGGCAATGTTACATTTCACAGAGTGCCAGAAAAATCACTACATTTTGGTGAGCATTTGGTGCTGTCTTGTACGACTGAAGATGCTCGTGCTCTTGGCCTTGTCGATTCCACTTTCAGGAAACAGGCACAAAAATATTCTTTGCAGCCAGTTTCCGATGATGAAAAGTTGTCAGGGACCACACTCCCGCGGACAGGAGAAGGGGTAAATCATGGTGCATCCGGACAGTGCTCCTTAAACAAGGGCCACATGTGTCAATGTGGATGGATCCAAAACACAGATTGTCAAAAGCAAGAGGCAGAATTGTGTCTCAAGTATTATACCACTTACATCAAGTGTGAACACAGAAAATCATATGACACTCATGGATACATAAGTATATGTGGCGAGCCTATAAAATGCAAGTGAACATTAACATGCAAGATAGGGACTGCTCGGGATGAACAAGCAGGCAGAGAAATGGGATTAAGGAAGGGAACTTAGGGTTTTATCTTTTTCTTCAATTTAAAAAAGACTGATTCAAATACAGTAAGATGTTAAGATATTAGAAAGCTAGGTGGAAAGTACACTAAGGTTCATTTTAATATTCTCTACTTTATCCATGTTTGAAATTTTTCATAGGAAAAAAATTTTTAGATTCTATAAAATGCAGACGATTAGGTTGCCAGTAAC